>RXPK01000209.1:1407452-1420583 GCA_004143645.1 Protaetia brevitarsis
GTTACGCGTAATCGCAGCTGTATAAGCTACTTCACAGATACGTACATGACAATAATAAAAATTCATCAATGACTGTAATAATAACAGCATTCTATTGTCTAATATTTTGTGACGACCAGTCTGCTACCCCAATTGCATACGTCGCGTCGCATCGCCCGCTTTACATCGCCGTACTTCCACGTACTCGACGCGTGTAATTTCAGATAGTTGCCTGGGATTCATTCGGTTAGCGTAGCGAGCGTGTGTCGCTAATGTCAATCATATGCAAATGTGTTTATCGAAACGGTAAATATTAATCTGAACTCATATTTTACAGCTTTTAGGTCCCCTCATTTAGCTGCGGTGGTCGCATAAGTGTTGAGAGCATCTGTTCTCCCTAAAAACAATATTCCGGGGGACTTGATGCATCATATTATTTAATGTTCCAATGCACTGATTAAAGCAGGGAACTATTTCGCTTAGTAACTCTCTGGGTGAAATCGGATCTTGAGAAGCCATGTAGGGATGTAAGAGGTTTTCTTTTTATCGGTGCAAAATTGACTTCAAATGAATACTCTTGAAACTGAAATCCTTGAATTTGATTGATTTTAATCTTCTTACTATATAATCTCGACCGTAGACATAGATATAAGAAAATATTTATGTCAAAAATTCTTTTTATACCCAATAATAGAATAGCATGACTGCATATATTTGCGGGGGATTTTTTTTAAATTTTTTGCCTAAATTATTAAAATGATAGTGAATAACATACCATAAAATAAGTGTTCTAGGAATCACACTTTTTTCTTTGTATCTCCGTGGCATTGGAAGTAAGCCAGAAGAATAATTTGTCAACTGTTTCTTGGCATCAGAATGACTATATTTAAAACAAGCTGTGGTAGCAGTGAAATTTTTATTTGATAATTTTTTAAGAAAAAGAAAATTATCTCTAATTTTTTTGTTAAGAAACCTGAGAGCTGAACTGGTACAGAAATTTTATTAGTCTATTTTCGGTCTATGTGTTAAGCGAATAAAATGCGTAGGAAACGGCAGACTTATTATCGTTAGTACTTTATTTGCCTATGGGATGTTGGTTTTCCTATCGCGGAATCGCCGCAGGTTACTTGTACTGCAATGACGTAATGCGTGGTACTAACTATAGACAAGAAAGGTAGAGGAACATGAAGAAGGCCAGAAGTTACCGAGGCGTACCCAGAGCGTCAATATTCCGTTTAGACAACTAGCCTACGACTTTTTTGCTACTATGCGTCAAATTGCTGGCCCAATGTATGGAGAGAAGTAGACTAAACCTATATTTTTTTGTATTGTAACAACTTACAAAGAAGCAGCGTGGGAAAGCAGAATGCTACAATGTCTCTTCAACAATGATTGCGATCGTCAGTAGCGCGATGCCTGAAGGTACACGTCGGCGTGGAGAGCGATGTGGTATTGGGTTTGCTTGAGGGCATTACACAGCAATTTGGAGTAATGGTGGGGGCTTGCTTATGTACCCGGATCACCACTTCTCTTATTCGAAGCAGTATACAGCTGCCCTTTTTATGATGTCCTAGCAAATCACTTCACTACCTTATTTAGATTGGCCGTCCACACGTCATCTTTTCAGCAAAACAACGCACCCCCATATTCTGTCGAACTATGTTCTCAAAAGCAAGCTTAATATTTTGCCGTAGCCACCCCATCACCGATTAAACCCCAATTTAACAGTGTGGGATATCATGTGAGGAATTGTCTACTTTCACCATCCTCCACAGACCTTATGCCGTAACTTCTGGATAAAACATGTTATCAGAATTAAAGTTGCGTGAACTAGTCCACAATCAATATCACCATCTCAATTGTGATCACATATTAGTTTTTTTTCGTATTCCATGTTAATAAAATTATGTGCAGCAAATGTTATTGTTTTATTTTTGGTGTAAAACTACTACATTGCCAAAAAATCAAGCTGAAACAAATTAATTCTTCTAGGTGTAATACTTCTAATGCCATTGAGTATATTTATGTTCAATAATGTCAATAACCATTTCTAATTTTGACAGACTTAGCAAGTGTAGCAAATTTTGCACTACGCCAGATGGCAAAAGACCATCACTATGCAGGGTTTTTCCATCACTTTTTCAAATCCTTTTCAGAATTCTCCGGCCTCCATACGTTTTTGGTTGACAATACGTATGTTGAGGTTACGATTTTAATGTTCGAGTATTTGTGTTAAATTTAAGAGGGAATGTTTCCTCTTATATTAAAGTCATTTATACAATTCACTGAATTTCAGTAATTCGTGCTAAAATGAAATTCTGAATGTGTAATAAACTGAACCTTACCAGTATGCACAAATAAATAAATCTAGATACCGTATTATTCTCTTATCTGTATAGTAAATTATTTATTTTAAAATTATTGGCTTTAGTGGATTATGTTGAAGCAATTCATTGTTTCATGTTTCAACAGTACATGTATTTTGTATTTTTTTTTTATTATTTGTATAAGTTTCGCCTATGTGACAAATGGCTTTTCTAATTCAGTAATAAGGTATACACTGAATAAACATTTTAAATATCGCAATTTACTTGTGTGCTCGTATAACTACATGAACATGGTTATTTAGAGACTTTTAAGTATAATTAAGATAACACCTGAACTGGATTTGTTAAATATCACTCAGCAGTTTTTATTTTAATTTGCTTTAAATCCGTCAATATTAAACTATGTATTATATTATATAAAATTGATCTTTTATGTTGTCTGTACCTTGATATTTGTGTGCAATTGAACTAATTTGGTTTAGGAATGCACACAGATAAAGCTTTAACCGATATATATTTCTGAAGATACCTATATATTAGTACCTTTATTTGCTCTGCTTATTACATTGGACATTAATATCAAACTAACATTTATAGAACACACAAGCTAGCAAGATACATTAATGTTTTATACATAAAATAAATATACCTATACACGTATAATAGAATCCCTTATGTATTTGTTTGCTCGTTTATGTATAATATGAAAAGATATGCACAGTTTATACCCCATTTTGATTTTGTCAAAAAAGGAAATAAAATGTATTGCCATTAAAATAATATCTTTGGCATTCGAATGCGATTTGCCCATTCCTAATGAAAACAGTAAAATGCTATCTCACGTATGACCTAAGCGAAACACGTGGACTAATTAACACAAGGTTGTACCCCCCAATAGCCTTTCAAGGATTCATTTGAGGTGAGTGGAAACTTTGTAGATCTATCATACCACTATTAAACTCGTGCAGAAAAAAATATTTTATAAGCTTGCGTGTCGTATAAGAATAGATAGTAATAGAATATATTACAACAATCGATCATGTTAGTAAATCTGGCAACAATTAGGTAATAGACAGAAAAAAAATGATCCTAGCATAGATGCTTGAGGAACCCTCCGAATCACATTTAGTAGCCACGAACACGCTATCTATCGATTGTAATGTTAGTTTTGTACAAATTAAATTTAGGAGGAATTTCTAAATCTAAAATAATTTATAATAATAAAAACAGTTTGTTTGAAACAGCGCATTTCAATCATTACTGATTCTTTGGAAAGTGGAAGTAAATGTTATACTTATATGCCTAGTACTTTATTTATTATTAGGTTGTACATACATATACCTACATGTACATGCAATTTTAATAACAGAATAACATCGTATTTGTATCAGTTTGAGACAGCATTTAAATGTTAAACTATTTAATACTCTCGCGTTGAATACATATTATTATCGCAAGCAAAACTTTGGTAATTATTATCAATTAGCCTCCCTCCCTTTCAATTTCGACCAGCACCATGTACTACTAAATTTTAAATGGCACCTAATCTAACTTGTAAATGACCCTGTTAAGTTATTCAAACTCGTGAGATATGAAGACACCCCTAGGAAGATAATTTATTATTTCTTTATTATCTGCGTCGCGTGACTCTCCAGTTATATGTATTTGTACGAAATAGAGAAAGAAAAAGACAAAACATATGTATAGCACGACGCACGTTTTGAGTGAAGAGTCTCCTTATTGTAATTATCGAAATCCCCGCGACTATTCACATTGATGGAAGCATAGCGTTGGAGACCAATGCCGAATGTAATTATTAATAAATGTGGGTATTTAAATAGGAACGTGATTTGAACTTTCAACGAAAGCGGTCTCTGAATATTTAGAGATCGATTGTCTACGTACGCGGTGCCGTGATATTTAGGAATTATTGCGGAATCGGTTTTGCTAGACGTGTCGAATGTAATGACTTTAATTTCTGTTGGAAATAATCTTGACATTTTACATGCGAAATTATTGCAACGCAATTAGGTAAGGGAGTGCAGTATTGGTGGATGTAATTACAAGATTTGTCGAGGTCTTTTTGTACCACTCTATATAGAAATAGTTTAACGTATACTGTAAGCTATTCTTTTACAGTTGCCGAAAGAAGGGTGTACTTTTTCTGGTACCGTA
This sequence comes from Protaetia brevitarsis, assembly GCA_004143645.1. Classification (NCBI taxonomy): domain Eukaryota; kingdom Metazoa; phylum Arthropoda; class Insecta; order Coleoptera; family Scarabaeidae; genus Protaetia; species Protaetia brevitarsis. The sequence goes on from RXPK01000209.1 coordinate 1,411,934, forward strand.
TAGGATGGAATGTATTTATCAGTGAAAAATGAATGTGAAAAATTAATTTTTCAGAAAATACACATGCTATAATAACCCTTTGTTCTTTTCATGATTTGCAATATATTTCTACATTGAAGACGCGTTTTGATTTACCTTTCATATTTCAAGGCAATTAAAAATTGCAATTCTTAATATTCTAGACTAAAAAGTAGTTGTAACAGTTGAATGGCGGCAGAATTTATCGATACATCAGAGCATGATTCGTTTAAATAAATACTGCTCTTACAGCAGCAATAAAATGGTTCCTAGACCACCCTCCCGTCGATTAAGTGATAACCAGCAGATCAAGAAACTCCAAGTGGCAGCTATGCAAGATTGAGTTGCTACAATATTATTCATCATATGAGAGACAAGCTTCTGGGAGTGAAATCAGGCCACATAATAGAAATTTCCGGAAATAACGGACCAAAATCGATCTAGCTATAAAACTCTCTGAATTGCTCTGATTTACAGAACTGAATCTGGAATTTATGACGAAGTAGGAACCACAACGATCTCTATTCTACTAGGAAAATTTGGCCCTGCCTATGAAACAAAGACACACGCAATATTTGATTTGGAAATGTAATCGAGGAATGAATGCGTCGAGAAATCACCAAAAGGTCACCTTGTTGTAGATAGCCGAATATTCAGGAATTGAAGGATATGAAGAGTCTTTGGGTTGACGAGAAAATAATCACCAGCATCATATATAGGCCCAAAGCCTGCCCTATGAGCGTTCATAGAGCAGGAGATCAGAAGTCGGGTTCAATGAAAACATAACAGAACACTGGAGCAATACAACCAGGCAAATTAATGGAAACATCTTTGTCAGTAGACCAATAAGGAAGTTGCTAACGAAACTTTATGCGCTAAAAGGACACCTATAAGAATTGAAGACTATATAATGAGATGCGTGGCATTGCATATCACATCCTGTGCGAATGCCGACCCTGAATGCATAAAACAGCTTTTCTGGCAAAATTTAACGCAAGAAATTTTATCGATCAATGGGCCGAAAATTATAGACAGCAGTACGCGCAATATTACCGGCATGAACTGGTAGTGGGTAAAAGAAATAGGAAATTAAAGACAACTAGTCAAGAGGTGTTTTCCGAGACCTCAGGTCAAACTACTCTTCCAAAGAAGAAATACCGATGTCTTCGTTTCGTGTTGTACATTCGATTCATACTCGTACCTAATCAATAGCTCAGATTGATTTTAATTGCATTTAATGGGATCCACTGGCTTTTTTTAAGGGGGTGGTAACGCCTAAGCTGTATATTTGGCTTAGATACCAAAATGTAAAAAAGACATTAAATGTAAATACTTGCGAACAAATAAATAGAAGAATAATAAGAATAAATAATAAGAAACTTAATGGGGAAAATACAGAGTGGATACCTAGCTACTTTTTCTTTTAATTTGCGAAAATATCTTTGTTGATGACCAGATTGACGTTACAGGAGGCTTAAAACACCTTTCAAATAATCTATCCTATATGAACGCGTTTTCCGTGTCTCTATAATACTTAACCGATTCTTCAATGTACCCTTCTGACTAATTAGTTATTAGTAGACTTACCAAGAGTATAAAACAGCACTTTCAATTAAACTTACTTCCAACCCCTATGTCTTTTAAGCATAGTGATATTCTTCAAGCAATGGCCACTATACTCTTTAGCATTTTGCAATTTAAAATATTCAGCTATTTTTGTAAAATTTTCCATCTTACGAATACCAATACATTATTTATAGTTCTCTCCCGCTAAGTACTTGATAAAGGATTTCGAATATTCTAAATTTAAGCTGCACTGAATATACTTCCAATAAATTTGTAAATGATCTTAAAGTTACAAGTGATTTGAGCTTTTTCGTTTTTATATCTGGTAACTTGATCAGCGATGTTCTATTTTGTTCTGAAACCGCAGAATCTTCTTGCTGTACCTATATCTTGTCGACTATCTTTCTAAAAAGAAGTAATAGGTTAAAGTAAATCCAATAGAGACATCGATATTGTCAATGATATTCAAAGTAGTCTTCAACATTGAACAAGTGCTGGATAACGCTAAGCGTCCACTGATTCCCGCCGCACGAATCGTATAAATGGATTCCTTATGATAGAAACACTTTGCACTAGTTATGTTGCAAATATCTTTATGAGACTACCGAATCTACTAATGAAACAATGCGATTCTTTCTTTACGTTGAACTCCAGCTATGTTTGGCGCGCATACATACATGCTAGGTATTTGGCGCGCATCAGTGGACACCTAGCTTTAGGCAAATTTTTATTTTCTTCGATAATTCTGCGAATTAGACCTGCAAAAATTTCTTCTGAATATAGTATTATACTCGATAAAAAAAGACATTGAGTTAAAGAATGAGCGATTTTTTAAATTTAAATCCAGCAACATAAGCGGATAATGTCTTCGTTATTATAAGCTTGTCGTGATAGCATTAAATTATTTACCTTATTGCCTTATTAGACAAATTATCATCCTTATTAATAGTAAAGATTTAATAAAAACTTAGTACAAAATACCCACTTAAAACACTGTAACAACCGTATTTGTCCCAGTATCAATAAATAAATTCTTATATGTATGCAGCACAACCGAGCCACTTCCATTCATTTATTTACGACAGTAGATACTGTTTTCAATTTAGCGGTCAACCTAACATACACCTAACAATCTATTTATCTTACACACGTCTATGAATTCTCCTAAGTAGATACGCAGAGCCGGCACAGTACACCGTCGGCTGCGGGGCGTCTCGCGTCCGTACAAACGGCGGGATGGTATATGTGTGTTGTCTACGGAATTTACACCTGACAATAGTTGATTCTCCGCCGAACGCCCACCTGGTAATGAAATAATCCGCCACTCCTTGCACAGATAGAGACGTAATGACCCTAAATACCAGACAATGCTCTTCCACATGCGGCCGTGCCGTATTTAAACCGTAATTAATGATGGGCTAGTTACACGGGAATCAGGTATGGATTGTATGTACATACGTGGACGATGCGACGATGGCGTGGTAGCTAATTAAGGAGATAATGCCCTTAATGTACACGGGCGTATACGACTATATTAATTACTCCGTCAAGAATGTGGTTCAGGTTACCCTTTCTTGGGTGTGCTGATAATTTTGGATCTAAATTTTAAGTGATCTTTAGTAAAACGTTTAAACATGTTAATTTTATTTTGAAAAAATAGCACTAATTATGGTCATTTCCTTTTTATTAATGAATATCTTATTTCTTCCATAAGAAATATATTTCTGCTTTTTTTTCTGCGTACGAAAACCCCACATTATGGATCATTTTCTTATCGTCTATAAGATACGGAGTGTTATCTTAAAAAATACCTGAACTCATTTATAGTTACTTTTGACAAGATTATCTAAAACGAAGATAATAAACAGAGACAGTGAATATATAATAATAATGATAATAACATATTATCTTTATTTTTCACCATCGTATCGAAGTACAAAAACGTATGTACCTACATTTTAATTTTTTATATAACATCTGGCCGTAAGAATCTTATGGCGTTGCTTGGTTAAAGAAAATCTCTTACGAATCTCACACTAAAGCCTAACCAAAAGGAAAGCAAAATTTGAGAAACAAGAGATTTTGCCTACTCTAGCTATAACTAAAGAATTGTAACTCCTAAACTATATTCGCTATAACCTATGCACATTCAAAGCTACTTTACGAGATTGCTTAGAAAGCATATTGTACAATTTAGTTTTAAATCTATGCTAATAATTTTAACCATTTAGGTACGGTATTATACAGTCTATTCTGATGTTAATCGAAAATAATTTTCAATCATCATCGAGTGCAGCGGAAGGGGGTCATGGTACCATTCTTTCCTATTTTCAAGTTATGTAAAGCTCCGACCAAAAAAAAGTTAACGACCTACGCGAAAATGTATGTGGCGAGCGTATTTAGGATGGACTTTAGCTTTTACTACCACTGTGGCATTCGTTGTGTATTTATCCGACGCAGGATTTCTTGTTTTTATAATTTAGTTTTTGTTATTAAGACATAAACAAGTACGCGTTGTAAAAATATTTTTATGTATTATTTGGTAAAATAGATTTTCTGTTTCTGAATGTTCTTATTGATTTATTAGAATACCTTATTTCGCATATATACGGCCAATATGGATAATAGTGGGTAGGCAAGTTTCTTTCTTTTAATTTTGTAATTTTTTAATTGCAACTTTTAGCACTTTTAGAATTTAAATATAAATAAAATATGTAGTTTTTAATAGTAAATGCAATACTGTGTTAGTAACGTATCATACATATACACATGTGATACTGTAATAACTAAATGGTCTCACTATAAACTTATTTTATTATTTTATCTAATTATAACATTTGCATAAATTCATTTCTTCACATCTTGAAGCCTTCGAATGTCTGCCAGTCCCAATTATTTACGATTACTTCCTAGAAGTTTTCATAGTTTTTTATCTGCATTTTCTGGAATGAAGTCTTTATATATGTATAAATATATATTCTGCTTTAATGCAGCTCAAACATTTTCAATAAGACTAAGTCTGGACTATAGAGGCCAGGTCAATACTTGTTAAATAAATGTTTGCGGGACGTGTTCATTCTTGCGCAATTTGCGATTTCTGCACGGGACAGTTATCGTGCTGAAACACAAAATTGTCCCCATATTTACCAATGGCATCATCAGATTTATAAGGATGCTTTGATATCTGCAACACCTATTGCTTTCATTTCAGCTATTCAGTGTTAATATTCAGAGATAATTAAAAAATTAAAGTTGTGCAAAATTTTAATTCAAATGTTTTATTAATTTTATTATGAAAGAATATGCGTATGACATTGTCCGTAACTGTATGTATTTTTTATGCGAGGTTTCAATGAAAAAATATGTTAATACATATGTTATAAGAGGCGAATATCAGATAAACACAAATGCTTCCCTTTGTGGTTTTTTTTCCGCAAACTTGCCACTTGGCCACCGCGAGAATTAACCTCTCAAAAGTGCAAAGATTAGCATGTGTATGCATAATGTGGCTATGGAGAACCTGCCCAATAGCAGCTATCGAAGTAGTATTGGATCTTACCCCTCTCCATATTGTAGTAGAGGCGTGCGAAAAAGAACCACACTCAGAATGGTCAAGGAGGAATGATTAGGCATAGCCTCAATCTCCTGACGCGATCAAACCTGGGATTATGCCCCCGGATGATATGTTAAAAAAAAATTCAGCCTTGTGAAGGAATTCATCATAAAGCTCAGTAACGGAGCGAGTGGATCATAACACCATCTTGAATTGAATAAAGAAATGCCATCAAAGCGGTATACTGATGGCTCCAAAAACGGCAAAGAGAACGGAATTAGGGTATATGGGTCTAGAACCCATATTTCGAAAGCTTGTGAAAACTATCCAAGTATATTTCAGGCGGAAATACACGCTATTGAAAGATGTGTTCAGATTCAATATAATAGTGTCTAGGATGACGTCTGGGAATGCCTAGAGGAATCAAATGAGCTAGGCAAAGAGAAATAAAGTAACTCTCCTGTGGGTTCCGGGTACACAGGAGTGGAAGGGAAACGAAAATAACGGATAACTTCGCAAAAAAGGGCTGGAATGCTTTTGTAGGACCTGAACCCTTTTGCGGGTTAAAGTAGCAGCACAATACTGAAGAAACTAAAAATAGAAATGGGGCAGAGAAAATCCAGATACTGGGAAAATCTCCAGGGAATGAGGCAAAGTAAAATTCTTCTGGGAACTTATAACCAGAAGAGCTTTACAGAATGCATGAACCTGAGTAAGAACAACGTTCGCATATTAACTGAAATACTTTCAGGCCATTGTAGACTGAAAGGTCACCTGAGTAAGCTTGGATTGGAAAAGCAATCTGAATGTAGATTTTGTGGGGAACAGGATGAAACACCCAACCACCTCTTCTCAAACTACGTAGCACTGTGCAACTCGAGGCATTGTGCACCTGGGGCAAGTGAAATTTTCGAAGAGGGAACTTACCTAAACTGGGCCCTCTGACATCCTACCACTTTCTGAAAAAGAATAGGATTGGAAAGGCCAGCTGTAAAAGTAGCAAGAATAGGGGACACAACAGATCTTTTAGGTCGCAGTGTAACATCACCCTTCTATTTACATACATACATACATACATACATACATCTCACTGGAATAAAATTTATGGGCGAGGCACATGATAAGGTTCTATTGTGGTTTAAATGATCTAAGGCAAGTTTGAAACGGAAGTGAAATATTTGCCAAATGGATCACAATCTTATCTTAGGGTAACTTAGCGCCAAATTTTTTGTAGCACATTTTGAATAGTTATAAAAATTGTTCACATCCGGTTCGGAGCTTTAAAATATATTTTGTTAAAAATAATCTTCGTTTGGTTCATATATTTTGTTTAGTTTTTTTATATAGAAAATAAAATTGATTGAATTACAGTCCTTTTTGGAAAAAGAAACACTTACTAACGAAAGTTATGAGTATCTGTACATTACTTTATTGTTACCGGTGAATGCTGAATAATAAGTAATCTTCTATAAATTGAATACTATATTATGATGATATAATGTGTTATAAGCACTGTTCAGCTCTTGATATTAGAATGATGCTCTTTCTAATCATTAAATCTAGTCATTACTTTTAACGAAATGCTGTAACTATTCTTACATTTTAAAATAGTTACCTCACTTTTTTAAACGTTCAGGATTGTGTCTGTGATGCATTAGAAATTTTAAACCTAAGGCCTCCACTTTATGCTGACAAGTTGAGAGTAGATGTGTAACAACAATGCCTAACCATTGCATCAACTTGCCATACTTCAAATAATCTTTGTCGTCAGTTTATCAACATTATTGTGGTTATTTCAAAATGAAAAATTCTATTTTGATAGACTATTTGAAGTTATTTAACAATCTGTTTAATGTGTTTACATATGTGGCAGCTAAAGAAGCATATCTAAAGGGATACTTTTTCTCTATGCTCAAAAGAGTTGTGAAATTTCTTAAAATCTTAAAATTGTTGTTATTATATGTATATTATATATTATGCGTTTGCTTAATGCCTTCTGTCCTGCATCTCGCTAGCTGTAAGGAAATAATCTATGCCACAATGGTCATCATTCTATTTAAAAAATCATATATAATTTAATTTATTTACAATAGAGTATAAAAAATGAAAAGAGAGCCATTGATAGAATCATAGTTATAAAGCTGGAAATGATTAAAAAATCATTTTGATCTACCAAATAGTGCTTGTTATAGAAAAAAAATTACTCTTAAACGGAACTATTACATTTTCTAAATTTTTGCACCAGTTTTACTTGAATATTTTATTGCTGTTATTTATTATTTCACCGATTTTCTTTGTTTTGAACAAATAAATAAACTTTTATTAAAAATATGACCATTTTTTCTTCAAATATACTTTCATATGTCGTTACAAATTATTTTAATCCCTTATGATAATGTATAACGTTCTTTACCTATATATCTCAACACTGCTCTGTGCATGGTGTAACAAAGAAAATAAAATCATCGCAATTATATTCAATAAATTCTCACATACGCTGGTTGATCTACAGCACTCATATATATATCTGTGACGAACGACGCCGCAACGGCTAACAAGGCTGCGGTCCGCCACAATATAACTTATACCCAAAACACACCATACGTTCCAATCCGAACACTTCATGCCCGATGAGTGGGTATACAAGTACATGTTCCACCAGATACCATCATCAATTAATAACAAAGATGATCTTATTAAATATTAAATGTTATAATACGATCTCGTCAGCCGGAGCGTTTAAATATTAATAGTAGTAATTTTTCTTGCTCCTATTTGAGCCACCTACTTGCATTTGTATTCTTCATACTTATATATAGAATGCATGTGTGCTTAGCTTTAATTGTCTGCACCTGTAGGGATTTATGGCGTGTTTTTGCCTGTTATGTTGGTATCTTAATTTGTTTTGAAATGAACATGCTTGGTTTAATAATAATTTATTACAGCCTATTTCATTTATTTTATCTTACGTCCTACTTTTCAATTCGTACTATTGTTTGTTTCTTGCTTAATATGAGCATTATAAAATAAAAATTAAAATACATGATAGATTGATACGTTAAATTGGTGAAGGGTCCACAAGAACTAAGAAAGATCCTTATAGAGAGGTTTTTTGTTGTGTTGGGTAAAAACAGGCAGAGCAGTCCGCCACCCCCAGAAGAACTGCTACTATGAACGTAGGCGCTGGACAATATAAATCTAGTAGCGTTGCGATCAGAATGTTGCAACTATGCCGCCGAAACGGGCGGCGACCATGGATTAGCGACACCAGTTGCCTAAGCAAAGAATACATTACATTTTATGGTTTAGTTGTAGTGTTGTTAAAAGCTTGATTTTTTCAAAGGTTATTTAAGCATTGATTAAAAAAACAAAACAAAACTTCATTTTAAGTAGTTCCTCATGAATGAAAATTTGTACTAACTAAATAGTACACTGTATTTTCATTATTTACCTAACCTCAACTAATGGCGGGATTCTTGGCATATCTATAGCGCCTCTAAGGTTATATGTAAA
>RXPK01000210.1:0-144677 GCA_004143645.1 Protaetia brevitarsis
CACAAAATAAAACTATATATATATATAATAAGACCCAAAGAATGTACATAAATCATTCTCCTATATTCTGTGAAAAGACAGTCTCTATGACTTTCTCGTTAAAAATGCGTTCAGTCTCGATTTTCTGACATTGTGCTTCTCGGAAAAGCTTTAATCGTTTGAATGGTGCAAAAAACACGTTACATTCTGCTGTCGACATATGGTTGTTGTAAAATAATATCAACAGTTTGTATGTTTCCATAAAAAAAACTTTTTTTCAGATTGTTGTCTGTTATGAACACTAAAAGTGGCAGAATACCACCTATACCTACGTCACACGTCATCGCGTTTCGATAAATTACTGAAAGTCACCTTTTTCAATTTTACGCTGCTAACATCGGATAAGATTTCAACAGTTTTTTACACATAATTAACGATGCAAAACATGACGATTTTTTTTTCACATCTTCGTTTACTTAATTTTAGTCGAAGATAGAAAATAGGCCCTTGCTTTCTTCTTAATTAAAAGATTTTTCCTCAAAATGAGGGCGGGTTTTCTTTTCAAAGATTTTTGCACTCAATTTGGACTTCCATCATTAATTAATAAACGTCACTTCAAGCCTTTGAAATCACACATGCGTGTACGCATTCAAAACAATACAGTCACATATGAATGCTGACATTACTGGAGACACCGGAAAATGCGTGCCTGAAGCGACCGTATAAAAATACATATGCCCGAGATAAACGGAGCCATCGGATTCATACTCGAAATAGACACGGAAACGTGCCCGAATATTATTTTGAGCGTTCGCATATGCGCTAGTATGTCTGTGGTCGGAAAGGAAACTTTGAGACCATCGTTATAAAAAATACGTAAAAATTAAAAAGTAAAATAATGCCCTGAATTACAGCGAATTTCTTCATGTTTATCTGTGGTTGGTGGGCACGCCCTTGTGCCTTAATTACCTGCCGCCATGTGAAATAATAATTTTGTTTCATAAGCAGTCGTTGCAGTTTCCAACTTATTTTTTGTTTATCAGTAAATATCATCGTTAGATTACCTAGACAAAATCTTAACACATGAAGAGATCTAAAGAAATGAACAGTTGTGATGGTTGGTGGTCTATGAGCAAAGTTATTGTTTTTTAATCTGTAAGTTTTCAAATTTATGTTGAAATGCGATGTGTCATTTAACAGGGGATTGCAGCTAAATATGCGATCATCGCGCGTACACACGAGACTATAATCGGACAATTGTTTCCGGATACGTGGGTTCAATTAATAAGATCTTTAGGATTTTATGCGTCCATTACTATGATGTCATGGTTAATGATATTTTTGGCCAACAAAAATAAATTTTTTGTTTTTAGCCAGGCGGTGATACGCACATTATGATTTTTTACATGATACATGTTTCTGAAAAAAATTGCCTCACGACATTTTTTTTTGACAAAATGATTCGAGAGAGGGATTTAATTAAAAAATTGACAATTATCGGAAACATTTTGGAGAGATACAGGCTGTTTACTGAAAAAAGCTAACTGCGTTTTTTTTTTTCTTGATAATAATTTGAAGATTTTAAGCAGCGATATGTTGTAAAACTTTTACGTAAAAATTCACTTAAATTTATCGATTTTTTTTTAACGATAGCCAAATAGAGAAAAACGATCTTTACCCACACTATATCGGAACTATTTACAGAGAGACCTGCACTTTCCTGTGATGGGGATGACAATGAACAACCCACGAGGAGCTTTTAATGTGTGGTGGTGGGCGATACAGCAGCGTTAGACGAGCTGATATGCGGCGGGCCTGCAACAAGCAGGTTAGCCTGGCCCAGTTTCTGCACGCCGTGCCCACCGTATGGCCCATGACCATACAGATCTACAAGACGACTCGAACGTCATGGAATGTGGACCGCGTCAACGTTTTTTACGACTATGGGACACCTTCGGAGACCACGAGAAGGATCGAAGTTTCGCCTACGGCCGCTCCGACGTGTGTCCGTTGTGCTCAGCGTTTAACAACCGGTATCGTTGAGGACTGCAGATTGATGTGGTATCGGAGATAGGGAGGTAAAAAATACGCGCGCAGCAAAAAGTACTACGTCGGACGACGATAATCTTAGACATCGCATCGCGATTTCTAAGACAAAATTAACAAATTAATAAGTTATCAAAAAATTAAGATCAATTTACTTATTTAAATTATATACTCAATCCTCACAGATGTAAAAATAATTAATTTAACATGAAAAAAGTTAATCCCTTCTCTGCCACGCGCTCCAAGGTCATCAAGACGATCAAATACCCCTAACTACTTTGATGCTCGACCGACGCACCGTACTCCCTTTACACAATATTTTAGAACATTTACAAAAGCAGGTTGTAGCTGCAAGTACAGCTTTCTTACCTCTTTACTTATACAGGGTGTTTGAAACATCGTTAAGGATTTAAGGGGCTTTGTAGATCGAAAATAAGGTTAAAAGTCATAATAAACATCTGTTCACAAATCAACGTTTACGAGAAACAGCGAGTGTTCCGTTAGTACATGGATATAACATATCCAGTACAGGTGCTATCAGCATTGTTTGAAGTTAATGACGTTTTGGCATTGAGCAATCACAATGGTTGCGTTTTCCAATGCTGAAATGAGCGATATGGTGTTCATGTACGGTCGTGCTAATGGGATTCTTTACAAGCACGTCGTTTTCTATGCTGAAACGTTTCCTGATCGCCAACTGCCTCGCATGTGATGTCAGACGGTTGTTTTCAACACAAGAGGAAACGGTTCGTTTGATAAGCGATCTTGTGATACTGGACGGCAGAGAATTTAGCATGTACTCCACAGATAGAAGATCGAATTTTGATTATTATTTGATGAGGATTCCCGAAACTAGTGTTTAGAAGAATTTCGACTCAAGTGGTGTGTTCAAGCAGCCAATTCTTGTTTGGAGAACTCTTCATGAGCAACTCCTATACCCCCTACCATATCCAACAGGTACCAAGCCCTTACTTTGCTCCGTATTATCAAGCGAGAAGGGCTTTCTGTGAGTGGTTTTTGCGAACAGGTGCTGATTGGCCAAGATTTCGCTGATAACATCATTTTCACTGATGAAGCTGGTTTTTACTAAAAATGGAATATTTAATTTTCCACAAACAATCACGTTTGGTTGTGACGAGAATCCTCATGGTCTCCGGTTGAAGCCAGGCGCTTAGCAACGTTTCTCTCTAAAACATCTGCTTAGGCATGATAGGGGAACGGTTGTTAGGACCGATTGTTTGCCACATACGGCTTTAACAGGTCCTGGCATACCTCGAGTTCCTTGAAATATACTTTACCTGAACTTTTTGAAGACTTTTACCTATAAATCTTCTACCTCTGGTTTATGCAAGATGGAGCTCCACCGCACTTTTACGCGTGCTGTTAGGGAAGACACTTAATAATGAATTTCCTGGGAGATGGATAGGGCGAGCATGGTCCCATTGCTTGGCCTCCAAGATCTCCCGATCTAAACCCGTTGGACTTTAGTATCTGGGGTTATTTGAAAAGTTTTAGTGTACGCAACACCGGTAAACGATCTTCAGAGTTGCGCCAAGCGAATATAGAACACTGTTGCCAGATAATACGAGAAAAACCCTTTGTTTTTTAAAAGAGTGCGCGCTTCCTTTGAAAGCAGATGTAGATCCTGTGTCGAAATCGAAGGACTCGTCCTTTTGAAACATCTTCTTTATTATAGTCTATTTTATGTTAAAATGCGAATAACATCTTAATAAAACCGCTAAAGTAACTTATTCTGCAATTTCGATTAAAAATCGCTTTTGTCTCGTAAACAGTTAATTTATGAACATATGTTTGATTATGAGCTTTTTATCGCCTATTTTCGATCGTACTACATGCCCTTAAAATCTTTTAACGATGTTTTCAAAACACCCTGTTATATACTGCGTGACGATTATACATGTATGGGTTTCAACAACATTCACAGCTTGTCTACTATCATCAGGAAACTGCTACAAAAAGTGGCAGCTTCTTTTGATATTGAATAGCTGCTACAAACTGCTAAGAGTTGTTAGTGGCTACAAAATAGCAGTTTGCTTCGTAGCAACCCATCACTATTATACACTATTGTTTTTTAATAAAAAAAAAAAAAAAAAAAGTAAATACCACATGTAAAAGACGAATCTCCGTATAAATGCAATGCCAATGTTTGGATTCAGCCACATTTAAAGATGGCGACCGACTGCCTTTTTAAGTACACAGTACCCGTTCCCGTATTGTATGTATATAGTTCGTTGGGGATGACTCACCTCCAGCGGCGACGAGTGATCGAAGTTCTTCGTATGACTTCGTAACATAGTAGCATATTTTGCGATAGCAAATGATCATTATCACAGTTTCTCCGATGAATTACGCGACCCATAGTCACTGTTCATCCCATGATTCAGTAAAGAGGTTTCCCCACACTTGGTATTTCTATTTACTGAATGGCGAGATGAGTCATCCCATTGCGATATCTCATTCTACGTATAATAAGTTATATTCATCTTGTTGTGAAGTACGCATAGTTTGCCATTTTGTGCTTGAATTGTTTTCAAAACATTAAGCATCCACGCCTGTAATTGAACAGTAATAAGTAGAGACCGGATTATATGCAAAGAAAAACTGGAATATATGCGCATATATATGCATCGATTTTTGAGGAAAATATGGGGTAAACCTGGGGCATATATGCAAAAAAATTCGCCACAATATGCAAAATTTTTACATAAAATAAAATAAGAGCAGAAATTTAAACATTAACTTTATTGCACAAAATTTTTTCACAACATATTTTCTAAAATAATTTTATAATTAAATGTTTTTCAAAATTGTGTAAAAGAAAGTTTTGTCTTCTATCAGAATACATATGTTTCGAAACAGAAAAGCTTCTTTCAACATCCACAGATGTAATCGGTGCATTTTTTAACTTTGCAATACATTCTAAACTAAAATTAAAGTCGAAATCGTTTACTGTTTCACCTTCCAAAATTTTTTTAACTTTCTTCAATTTCAAATACCCCGCATTTTTATTTATCACTTTTTTAAATTTATCGTATATAGAATTACCTATTGCACCCTTAACCTTCTTACATAGCATATCAAATTCGTCTACTATTTCGACTGATTCCGAGAGCGACATCCCTTCCGTTTCTAGTTTACGAATGGAACTTGAAACAAAGCTATAAGTTGACTTAATACACAAAAGGTTTTGTAGCAATTCTGTTGATGTTACTATCTTTTTACAGTTTTCTAGAGCAATGCATCAGCAGTGATTTCAAGAATTACATTTTTTATTCCCTTCAAAATTATCGGCGAAAAAATTACGCCTTTAACCATGTACCCCAATCTCGTAATAATCGGTTCAGGAGGATAACATTGGATTCGTAAAGGTGCTTTTAAAAATATTTTTTTGACATTGCTAATTAAATCATTAATTAAAGAGAATTGATTCCTAATGTCTTCGGTTACACGATTGAATCCATGAGCTAAACAAGTGGTATGAATAATGTTACTATACAAAATTTTTAAATTTTGCGCGGCTTTTATCATGTATGGTGCAGCGTCGGACAACATTAGTAAAAATTTTTCACAAGGTATACTTCCAGGTAAAAGAAATTTGATAAACCTTCTTGAACGAATTGGGCAATTGTCACATTATTTGTTTTTTGAAGTTCTTTACAATAAATTAAATATGATTTACCTACAATTCTTCGTGAAGAATTGCCATTAACAAATGGGCAATATAACGGCCACACTTATCCGTACTTTCATCTACCATGATATAAATAAAATTATTTCCTACCAATTGTTGAATTTCTGCTATTGTTTGCTGGTAACAAGATGTGACATAATTTTTTCGTAAGGTACTTTCCTCAGGTATATTATGTTTGCAATATTTTTTGCAGAAATGATTTCAAATTAACATTGTTTAATCTTGCTAATGGTATGTTAGACGAAATTAATGCGTTATCACACAGATCCGTATTATATTCTTCTTGTTCTGAGTTTCGTGAAGTTGATGCTAAACATTGACGTATAGATTGCTGCACACATGCGGATCGCTTTAGTTTTTCACATTTTCCAATATGTGATGGAGTTTTAGCGTGTTGATCAATCAGGTATTTTCTCTCAGAAGACACCTACAACAACAATTGTCATTTTATATCAAATGTTAAAGAATTTAAAAACAATTGTAAAGCTTTTAGTAAAATTAAACTTACCAGTTTACTGCAGGCTCGACAAAATATTTTGTCGCCATCCTTTACCAGTTCAAGATATGGCTTAATCCATAAAGAAATTTTGTTCGCTATACCCATTGTATGTACGCACAGTATTTAAAAACGTAACACAATTACATGCTGGTTCGCTTAAAGATATTCAATGAATGAATAGTTTATTTGGGAATTTATAATAATAAAACGTATTTGCCACATCCCTTCTGCTGGGCGAAATTAAACACGTGCAGTTCTTGGAAAAAAGTATTAGAGAAACCAATTAAAAGATTTATCGTTCTGAGAATTGTCGGTTGTCGATCTACATTAGAATTACTAGGAAATTTTTACTAATAGAAAGGATTAGAAAAAGCTTAAATATGCAATATATGCAATCACTAATTAGCGCTAATTAACTTCATTTAGTGTAATACGTCTACATATAGACTATAATTAAAGATATGCCAAAAACAAAATATATGCACTTTGCATATAATCCGGTCTCTAGTAATAAGTATCTTTCGGTCGCAGATTCTGCCCGAACACCCCTGTGATTCTGGTCGGCTGTAAAAACGACCTCCGCTACATGTACAGAGATGAAGCATACCTCAGTTACTTCCGCGACAGAAAGCCCCATCGTCAGGGCTACGCGCAAGAGCGACCTAGTGATGCCGGACGAGGCCAGGACTTGGCTAGGAGCTACCGGGTCTCTACTACTACGAAACCTCGCCGTCCTCACTTACTACGGCTGTCAACGAAGTTTTCGAAAAATGCCATCCGCGCGGCTCTCATGGCGAGGAGACAGCAGAGATTCGGATGACCAATCTGGAAAGAAGGTCCACGGCCCTTGCTGCAGAGCCCCGGTTCAAAACCACCGCGCCCCCCCAAACCGGAAGTTGATTAGTACCGCCCAGTTAGTTTTCATAGAGAACGCTTGACCAATTGTGGTTGGACCGAGCTCACGTTTGACGTCCTCCTAGTGGCCGGACCCGTTAGCTTTTCCCGCGCATCGGTTTCTGCATCGGCCGCCAGTCCCGTCCTGTTATAGATTGTTGAACGCGGATCTTATGGCTAGAAGCACTCAGCGATTCCAGTATGGTTAGTTCCTTGGGAGATTTCGCCGACGAAACGGAATGCTTAGTAAAAGCCGAACAAAAAATGTGCAAACGCAGAGCCAGCTGTCAAGGGCTACCGTCCGGGAAGGAATTGGACCATCCGGCCTTCCAATCCGTTCGATGTGTCGACGCGGGCAAACCGTAATCACTGTCAGTAGGATGGTGACGCCGTCAGCTTTGCAACAGTGTCTTCATTTGCGCTTACACGAGGCAGTTTGGAACATCCGCAATACGGACATACAAGTGAGTGTGTCATGGAACATATACACGTCCTTTCCAAAAGGTAAAATTTGTAAATTTACAGGATCTGCTGCGATGTGGTCCGAATTGTTGGAGTTGCCCCACTTGCAACTGATTGCTCACCAGTGACTACAGGTCGACAACACCAGACTACGAAACGTTCCTGAAGAATTCGTATCGGCGATATATGTTTGGACAAGGTTTATCGCGATGTCATCTTCGAATTGGATGACGGAGCTTGCGCAGCGCACAAACCCATGCTAGCGGCAGGTGTGACGTGATGAAAGCCATGTTCGGTGGTAGATTTTCGCGAAAGGTCAAGCTAAGGTGTATTGCTTGTTTTACATTAAGTAGAAATTACTTAAGATCAATTCTTCCATAACAGAACATTATTTTAACATATATGTAGAGTGTTCGATTTCCTTGGTACTGCTGTGTACTGACTGAATTGAAAAAGCAAAAATGAATTTTAAAAATGACTAAGAAAAGGAAATTAAAATAGCTAGCTCAACGGATAAAATTTTAAAAGGGCGCAAAAGAACTATTAACCTCAGAGTTACCCTCGCAAATTAAAACTTGAATCTAACCACGAAAAGTAAATTGTGAGTAAATGAAATCTGACTTTCTTAAATACCCCAAAAATTGAAAAGGTTTAAAAATGAAAATAAAAGAACAGACCAACCCAACGAAGATAATTAACAATCAAAATTTATTATTATACAAAAAGGTTCAAATTACAGCTTGTGCAGAAAAAAAACCGTGAACTGAAGGTTCTGGCCTAAAATAAACTGCACGTGATTCTAAATTAAAATAGGACAATGCTATTTCCTATACAAAGCAAAAGATAGTTTTTCAGGAAGATAATCCTAAACATACCAATTCAATCCACGTGCTTTCAAATTAAAATAAACTAAATTAAGCGTGGACAATTTCTAGTAATGAACAACTCACGCATACGAGGTTCTCTCCATACGAGGTGATTGATAAATAAACGAATCAGCAAAATAGAAAACGGAAAAATTAACTCTTTAACCTATAATTGAGAAATTACATTTAAATATATCTTCTGCACCAAAAATAAATAAATGATATTAATCTAATCTTGATGGACAAAATTTTTAAAGAACGAAAGAATTTAATATACCGAAATGGATAAACAAAATGGCAACAATGATTTACAAAATTACGTCTTACTTCACGTTAACAGTCTTCGACCAAGGAACTACCTGACAAAATTCTACAACCGCAGTTTTGACTTCTAACGACGCATACAACGCCAAATACGCACAATTCACCGACAAAAATCTAGTAGATATACACATTAAACTGAAACTAGCAACACGCTAGACATCTAAATGAATTGAAATTAATTTAAAAAAACTTAACACTTAATAAATTAAATCAATTATAAACTCTTATACCTAAAATTTATACAAATATAAACATTATGTGTGAAATTTCGTCTGTCAAACTGAAACAAGCTGTTTTTTTAAGCAAATCAAATATGCAACACAAAATACACAGCAAATATGGGTTGCTAACCCATAGCAGTACGTTATGTAACCTTATTTTTTTAAATTGCACCTACTATAAATCACCACACTTTTTAAATTACCCAATTCAACATGATTTACTAAAATACCTTATGGCTAAATGCTTTTTATGGTATTCGCACACAAAAAATTTTCGCAAAATTAATATCTGTATATCTATATCAGGTGTCTACCTGCTCCGATAAATGCAAACCTTTGCAAAAAGCGTTTCTGAAGGAAATCTTCTAGAGCGATACGTCTTCTATGTGCTTCATTTGCGATCCATCGTTTCTGACATCGTAATATAATATAATTAACTCTCCGAGCAATTGGCTGAGGATTATTACTTGAGGCATACTGCATATATTTTACGCATTTTTTATACCTGCATCGTAAAATATCGGATCATAACAACTGTTTCCGAAATTACACGTGCGGACCAGCTGATTCTCACAAATACTTGAAAGTTAACCCAGTTGATTCAGCGAGACAGGAGATACCCCTGCATCCCGCTTATGTAAGTATGTATGTATGTAGATAGAAGGGTGATGTTACGCTGCAACCTAAAAGATCTATAGTGTCCCCTATTCTTGCTGCTTTACAGTTGGCCTTCCAATCCTATTCCTTTCAGAAAGTGTAAAATGTCAGAGGGCCCCAGTCTAGGTAAGTCTCCCTCTTCGATTTCACATGCTCCCAGGTGCAATGCCCTCGAGTTGTACAGTGCTACACAGTTTGAGAGGAGGTGGATGGGTGTTTCATCCTGTTCTCCACAAAATCTACATTCAGATTCCTTCGCTAATCCAAGCTTACTCAGGTGTCCTTTCAGTCTACAGTGGCCTGAAAGTATTCCTGTTAATATGCGAAAATTGTTCTTACTCCGGTTGATGCATTCTGTAAACCTCTTCTGGTTATAAGTTCCCAGAAGAAGTTTACTTTGCCTCATTCCCTGGAGATTTTCCCAGCAACAGGATTTTCTCTGCTCCATTTCTGTTTTTAGTTTCTTCAGTATTGTACTGCTACTTAATCCGCAAAAGGGTTCAGGCCCTACAAAAGGCATTCCAGCCCCTTTTTTTGCAAGGTTATCCGTTATTTCGTTTCGTTCCACTCCTGTGTGACCCGGAACCCACAGGAGGGTTACTTTATTTCTTTTGCCTAGCTCATTTAATTTCCCTAGGCATTCCCAGGCCATCTTGGAACTGATTTAATATGAACTCAGCGCCTTGATGGCTGCTTGACTATCAGACATGATGATAATCTCCTACTTCCGATAATTTCTATCTATATTGAACTGGACACATCTTCCAATAGCTAGCATGTATTTCCGCCTGAAATATACTTGGATATTTTCCCAAGCTTTCGAAATATCTGGTTCCCAGCCCACATATTCCTATTCCAGTTCCCTCTGTCGTTTTGGAGCCATCAGTATACCATTTGATGGCATTTCTATTGAAGTTCAAGATGGTGTTATGATCCCACTCGCTCCTGTTACTCAGCTTTATGATGAATTCCTTCACAAAGCTGAATTTTTTTAACATATCATCCCGGAGCATATCCCAGGTTTGATCACCGTCAGGAGATTGAGGCCTATGCCTAATCATTCCTTCCTTGACCATTCTGAGTGTGGTTCTTTTTGCCGCGCCCTCTTCTACAATATGGAGGGGGGTAAGATCCAATACTACTTCGATAGCTGCTGTTGGGCAGGTTCTCATAGCCCCCGTTATGCATACACATGCTAATCTTTGCACTTTCGGGAGGTTAATTCCCGCGGTGGCCAGATTAGTTCTTTTGCTCCATGCTACTGATGCATACGTGATGATCGGTCTCACTATCGCTGTATACATCCACAGCAGTATTTTTGGGTTGCATCCCCAATTTTTTCCTGCAAAGTTTCTGCACACCATCAGAGCTCTTTTCCGTTTGTTGGTTACTTCAAGTTCATGTTTGTTCCATAGAAGTTTATTGTCTAGGGTAAGGCCTAGGTATTTAACCTCCGTTCTCCAATCTATATTTTGCCCATCCAGTTTTATGGTTTTAAGATTGGATTTTCTTTTCCTGGTAAATGCTAGTAGGGTTGTCTTAGTGGGGTTGATATTGAGTCCCATCGATTGACTTCTCGTGAAGTTCAATCCTCTTTGAACTATGTCACAGAGGGTATTCTCAAATTTACCTCTTGCGTATATGACAATATCATCAGCATACCCTTGACAAGGTATGCCTAGATCGGTCAGCCCGCATAAGAGTTCGTCTACTATTAGGCTCCACATAAGTGGGATGTAACTCCCCCCTGTGGGCATCCTCTGGTCGTACTAACGAGATGTCTTATGTCCCACCCCGCCTCCATCGACCTGGTAGACAGTAGCTGCGACATCCATCTAGAAGTCACACCGTCTACCCCCCTATTAATTAATGCTTTTTTGGCAGACTCGTGTGGAGTGTTGTCAAAAGCGCCTGCATCCCGCTTAATTAGAGTTTATTTTTTCACCCGAGTTGCATTTTTGGCAATAAACATGGTTTTTAAAAATTTCATTGTGGTGCATTTTTAATATATTTGCGCTGATATAGTAAAAATCTGCTCTTCCAAGCGTCCCCTCTGAACTAAAGTTTTTTTTTAATAAATTCTAAGATGTTTTTTCTGTTTCTCTCTTAGGTGATCGAATTTCAGGAGTAACGCGAATACACATTCCACAAGCTCCTCTGTTTCCTGTACACCGACGAGATCCCGGCCGTCTCGGCCAGTCGATGCGTCAACCTTTTGGAATTAGCCAACCGTCTCTGCCTGCCCAGGTTGGTGGCCCTAGTCGAGCAGAGGGTCATCGAAGACCTAGAACGGCTACCATCCTCCCGAGGCCATCGAACAGTGCCTCCGACTGCTCGAGCCGGTGAAACTGCACAACGCCCACCAACTGGCCGACTGGTGCATGAACCATTTGTGTATAAATTACAACAAGCTGTGCCGGATGTCGCCTAGGAGTTTGCGCCTGTTACATCCGGATAATCAGGCGTACCTGGTCGAGCATCGCTGGCCGCCCGTGTGGTACCTAAAAGACTACGATTACTACCAGAAGTGTCTGGTGGAAAGGGATCGCGAACAGAAACCGCAGATCAAGAGCAGTTCGGGTTGTCTATGTTTCACGCGTAAATCGGAATCCGATCCGGCCCTGTCCAGTACAGATAAACTATGACGACCGGTGTCGTCATTAAGTTGAATCGCCCGCGACCATCATTCATCGTCCTCATTCGCGTTATGAGCATCCTCGCCGAGATCATCATCGTGTAGTTATTTTCTGACTTTTTCCTATTATACGATACCCGCAATAGCGTTTTGTGTTGTTTCGTTTGGAGATTTACTATTATCACGTTAAAAAAAAATCATCTTAAACGAGCAATTAACAAAATACAGAGCCATCTATCCACATTATGATTTAATTAAATTGACATTGACAGCTGTCAAAATATAATGAATTGAAATAATTTGTGAAATGCGCAAATCAACTGTTTTTTTTTTTTCTTTTTTAATAATCTTGATAAAATATATATCCAAGAATATATTTTAAATAATCTTTAAAAAATTCTTTTTTGATGTGTGTATCTACATAAACAAAACTATATCGTTACTACCACACGTTATTACGGTACAAATTTGACTTAACATAAGCCAACTATCATTCACACATTCAACACATTTAAGGTTCGCTAGTCGCAATTTCGATCACTTTTTTTAAGTTTTTCCTCAAAAATATTTAAAAATAATAGTAATAATAATAAAAAAAAATATAGAATTTCGGAAATTATGCCAGTTGAACAGTGAAATAAATTAAAAAGCAATCCGTAAGGTATTTTCTATCAGTTATTTGTTAAACTAATTTTTTTAATTAATTTTAATTAATCCAATTGATAAAGATAATTTTCTACATTTACTGGCGGAAAGAGAAATCGACTAGTATTGAGTCATCTATCGATATTGCAACAAAAGTAAATTAACGTTAACAGCTGTTCAGATATAATAAATATTAAACGCGCATTGCACAGATAAAATATTTTCCTTTTTTTTTCTTAATAAATTAATATAAGCACAGAAAACTATCTCTTTGTTTGTCAAACCAAAAAATTATTATAAATTTAACTAACACGATAAATTAATTATTAAATTTTCATTACATCATCAATGCCAGCTAATACAATACTTGAATAATCAAACAGAAAAAACACATTACTGCGTTAATTTCGCTGCATGACGCTAGTGACAAAATGAACAAACTTATTAATCGAATAATATATAACCCTCTACCCAGATAGCAGAATGACGTAAAATGACGTTTAATAGACGTGAATATCACGTAATAGACGTAATATCGACGTCTATTAAACGTCGTTTTACGTCATTATGTTACCTGGGCACCAATATCCTAAAATAAATAAATTGAGGTTGAGGGCTGATACAATACTTGAATAATCAAACAGAAAAACACATTCTACGTTAATTTCGCTGCATGACGCTAGTGACAAAATGAACAAACTTATTAATCGAATAATATATAACCCTCTACCCAGATAGCAGAATGACGTAAAATGACGTTTAATAGACGTGAATATCACGTAATAGACGTAATATCGACGTCTATTAAACGTCGTTTTACGTCATTATGTTACCTGGGCACCAATATCCTAAAATAAATAAATTGAGGTTGAGGGCTGATACAATACTTGAATAATCAAACAGAAAAACACATTACTACGTTAATTTCGCTGCATGACGCTAGTGACAAAATGAACAAACTTATTAATCGAATAATATATAACCCTCTACCCAGATAGCAGAATGACGTAAAATGACGTTTAATAGACGTGAATATCACGTAATAGACGTAATATCTACGTCTATTAAACGTCGTTTTACGTCATTATGTTACCTGGGCACCAATATCCTAAAATAAATAAATTGAGGTTGAGGGCTGATACAATACTTGAATAATCAAACAGAAAAACACATTCTACGTTAATTTCGCTGCATGACGCTAGTGACAAAATGAACAAACTTATTAATCGAATAATATATAACCCTCTACCCAGATAGCAGAATGACGTAAAATGACGTTTAATAGACGTGAATATCACGTAATAGACGTAATATCTACGTCTATTAAACGTCGTTTTACGTCATTATGTTACCTGGGCACCAATATCCTAAAATAAATAAATTGAGGTTGAGGGCTGATACAATACTGAATAATCAACAGAAAAACACATTCTACGTTAATTTCGCTGCATGACGCTAGTGACAAAATGAACAAACTTATTAATCGAATAATATATAACCCTCTACCCAGATAGCAGAATGACGTAAAATGACGTTTAATAGACGTGAATATCACGTAATAGACGTAATATCGACGTCTATTAAACGTCGTTTTACGTCATTATGTTACCTGGGCACCAATATCCTAAAATAAATAAATTGAGGTTGAGGGCTGATACAATACTTGAATAATCAAACAGAAAAACACATTACTACGTTAATTTCGCTGCATGACGCTAGTGACAAAATGAACAAACTTATTAATCGAATAATATATAACCCTCTACCCAGATAGCAGAATGACGTAAAATGACGTTTAATAGACGTGAATATCACGTAATAGACGTAATATCGACGTCTATTAAACGTCGTTTTACGTCATTATGTTACCTGGGTACCAATATCTTAAAATAAATAAATTGAGGTTGCGGGTTAATACAATACTTGAATAATCAAACCGAAAAACACATACTACGTTAATTTCGCTGTATGACGCTAGTGACAAAACGAACAAACTTATTGGCGTAATGGCACAATTCGATTAATGTAGAACCCTCTATCCAGGTAAGCACCATGACGTAAAATGACGTTTAATGGACGTGAATATCACATAATAGACGTAATATCGACGTCTATTAAACGTCGTTTTAGGTCACTTTGTTACCTGGGTACCAATATCCTAAAATGAATAAATTGAGGTTGGGAACTGTCAAAATGTGGCGAAAAATTTCTATAATCATAGTACATTCTAAAGAATAATAGTTTTTTTTTTTGTTTATATTTAACTAAAAATCAACCTCTTAGAATAAGTTTTAATTACTTATTATAATTATATAAATTAAAACTTTGTTATTGAAACTAGTTTTACAGCCTGAAAAACTAAATCTATATAGATAAGCACAATTCGATTAACATATGGCCAGCTATCTATATTATAAGATTAGTAAATTGACGTTGACAGCTGTCGAATTGTAATAAAATGTAAGGATTAGTAATTGAGGTTAATAAAACTGTCAATTAGAACTATTACAGTCTGTCTATTCTGTAATAATTCTAATTGGCAGTTTTATTAACCTCAATTACTAAACCCGACACAAGAACAGAATACAAAATTATTCAAAATGCAAGTATGTTCATAACCCATTTCAAATATTAATAGTTTTTGTTATTATTCTTTTTTTCAGTTAATTAAGAATCAACCATATAAATAACATACAGGTAGCAAAAATTATTATTTAATAAACAAAAAAAATGGGTTTTGAAATCAAGTTTTACAAACTTTGAAACTAAACTATTTTATCGAGAATAGTAAAATATTTCAAGAACTTATGTACTACTAAAGTGAATGCAAATACAGGGGCATAGGTATTGACTGCGACAGCGATAACCGCAATATCTTATACAGGGTGATTAGAAACTCGTGTCCAATATGGCTATTTTTAAGGTAAAAAAACTTTTTATTTTTTCAAATGGAACGTCGTATTTTCCAGTGCAGCATTGAAGGCAGCTCAGTAGAATATCTTAACGTCTAATAGCCTGTGAGATACTTAATTTTATTAGAAAGAGTGCAAACGTCAAAATTTCGATAAAATTACAAATAACTCAAAAACGATTAGGTTTAAAAATAGGAAACATTAATACAAAGTCATCAAAAATGATGCGAGCAATACATTGGACCCATAAAAGCACCATTCCATTTAAAATAAGAAAGTTGATATGGACACCTGTATATCAAAAGTGCTATAAGGCTGAAATATTTTCTTTAAATAGATCATAGGCGCTCGTGACTACTCTGCAAGTTTCCAAATCAAATTCCTACTGTAAGAATCAATCAGTTCGGTGGGACAGCTTGTTTACAACAACTTCATTAGAGTACTGAAATAAATGACGGCATATTTAAACTACTTCACAAGAAAAATGTTCATGGTTCCTTTATTTTTATATTTTTTTGATATTTAAAATTAATAAATACGAGAATTTTTTTTTGTCTTATCTTTTTAAAAATATTATTAATTGTAGTTATTTTACTACAAATTCCTTTCTTCATTTAACATACTTCAAGACATTACTAAGTTAAAAACATAATTACCGTAATAATAGTAAAATCTCTAACGAAAAAATCTATTTTTTTTTCAGTATATATCTACTCCCCCCTCCTAACGTCTTAGGTTGTTTAGTTCCGGACCAAAAAAAGACTTTTTATAAAGACACACTGATGAAAACGTAGTGTACAGAGCCTGTCCGTATTTTTACACATTATAACTATTATAATTAATGGATTACTTATTATAATCGACACACATGCATTTTGGTGTTCCTAAAATGAACGAAATGAATGAACTTTTAAATAGAATCAAAACAGTATCCCGTCTAATCGTAGCCATATACGATGAATTGTATAGTAAGAAGTCCTTTAATGACCTTTTCTTTTTCATTATCTATAATATGCCACACTATCTTGCAATTGATAAAAAAAAAATACTCTAAAATCGTCAATTACTGACTTAAATTCTGAAGCATTTTACGAACACACCTTACTTATATATATTATTCTAACAGCGAGTCAATTCCACTAAATTTAAGTTTCGAAAATGGAACTCTCCTTCAAAGTTTTACTTTTTAATATAACTCGTGATAATAGGTGAGTAAGCGTATATAAGATAAGTACATACTACCTACAAGAATGCACCGAACAACTTGTATCCCTTACGTTCTACGAGCACCGTTATGATTTTGCTGTTATTCTTTACTTTTACTGTATTTAATTTGTAAGTCACGTTTTACTATAACGTTCTGTGTTCTACGTAATTATAATAATAATCAAGCCTATATTACGAATGTACGATTTATAAAAGACGTATTGTAATTTTGTGGAGGAAACAATGCTATATAAGAAATTACGTTTTACTCGTGCATAGAGGTAAGAGTTAATTTTCTTGCGTTCATCGTGAACAAAAAAAAAGGTTGAGCGAACGAAAACCAAAAAACAAAAACGGTAAAAATACATTTATCTATTCTCAACAATCATGTATTTGTGCAATAATTTGCTATTCTAATAAAACATTTTTATGAAATATGAATCGGTTTTATTTTTACTTTTTTTCCTATAAAAACTTAAAAAAAAAACAACTCACGTGCCAATTATATCCTTTACACACTCAAAATTTTCTTTTCACAGCGACAAAGCTAACGTACTAATCTCTTCTTTGCATTCCTCATAAGCGTCTTTGTAATCGTCATGTTCCCTTATTAGAACCATTAAACTCCCACGTTTTACTCCCAAAGCAGCCCCTAAATCAGCACGACTGGGTGTATAACAATACGGTATGCTCTTATCCTCACAAACTCCTGGTAAGTGACACATTATCTCAATAGGTGTAACGTCACCAGCAAACAACACGATTCCGGTCTCGCCTTTCCTGATCCTACTCTGCACGTCTTTTAAACCATTTCTAACGTAGGTTTTATGCTTAATTGCTGCAAATATAGTTGTATCTCGTAGAAATTACGGTATAAATCGATTTATTTACCTTTCTTAATGAGCTTGTAGCATTTTTTGGTTAGCTTCTTGGAAGCCATAGGTTTTGCGATAACGCTAACATTCTCTAATTTCTCTTCGTACGATAATTCTTCACTTTTTACTTCTGTTTGTCCGGTCGTATCACTTGGTTCAGTTTTTATTTTACCCATTTTTATTTTCGAAAGTGATAAAGCACGTGCGAAATCGTTTGAAGTTTGTTTATTGATGTAGGGGACGTGGGGGTTGGCAATATCGAAATTCTTTTTACTAACAATTACAAAAAAATAAAATTGTGAAAAGCTGAAATAAGTCAAGAGTGATATATAATTATAGTAATATCTTTCTTTCAAAAAAAAAAAAAAACTAATACAAAACAATCTAGTGTTACTACTTTCTTAACCAATTTCAACGTTCAAAAAAACCTCTCGTTAGTAAATCTTCCTCCGCCACTGACTGCAGGCGGAAAGTTTGAAATTCAAATACATATGTATGTAAAATTATGCAAAACGAGAACGAAAAATTATAATAGAAAGTTTTTTAATAAAAAAAATTTAAGAGATAAGACAAAATTAAATGGTAAAGAAAGAAAGTGTTTATTCAGTCTTTTTTATTTAATCGTTCCGAACAAGCCATAATTGTATTCTCACAAAAGTTTATATGCATTCCTATTAAAATTAGGAAAATTAAGGATGGGGAATGCAGCAATCAAATAACTTAAATTTTATTTTTACTCTGCCCAGTATTTATATTTTGTAAATCAGAAAAATATTAAGATACAACTTCATAGTGTGTTTATAGCCAGATTAGTAATAGTAAAAAGGATATCCTATTTCGTCCTAATCGTTGCAAGATCTAAAGTTAAGTATACTTATTAGGGTATAAGATAATACTTGGAATTGCTATGGTAGAAACATTTGCTTATTTCATAGGCGATTTCACACTTGTCCGTCAAATCATCACCTAAAAAGAAGCGTTGTTATTAGAATCTTGGCAACATATTCAGTGTGCCAAGATATATACTACACTTACCGGCAGTTTTACATTGTTCAAGCGTCTTTTCACTTGCCTCGCCGAGTTCCGGATATACAGTCTTAGCTTGCTTCATGCCCGAATCATAATCGATATGCCCATCACTCTTCACCTGTTTATCACATTATTACAAAAACATAAAATAAATAAATACAGGAAGATTATAAATAAGATGGATTTTATTTTTGTGTACGTTACCAACCGTTTTCATAAATTTCAAACAGCATTCTAGGTAACACTAAAACAATAAACACAATTTCAATGGTTGACATTTGACAGATGTCATCGGATGTTAGCATAGAGGAATGTAAATAAAATTAAAATCACCTTCGCTTCAGGACTTATATTTTCCCATTTTCCGTTTAACATGCCATCTAGTTCCTCTAAAATCAATTCAAATGCAATAATTCATGTATTTGTACAAGAAAATAAATTTTCCGCAATTAATTTTAGTAACTTCAACATTGAACTACAAAATTCTTTATAATGTTCTATTAGATTGATAAGTATTTTCCCTAATAGCCAAATTTAAATTTCCCGCAATTATTCTTTCATACATAACGCAATTATTCGTTCATACATAAAATTCCCCGCCGATTGGTACTACATTAATAGTTATTTTAACACCTTTACGCTGAATTTACAGAAAATTGTAGCGGGAAATTTAAATTTGGCTATTAGGGTTAATAACTTAACGTTGTAAGCATGGATTTATACTGATATTTATTTCGGTACGACAGGGAGGGCTCTGATAATGATCGAATAATTTCGTAGTACAGCATATACTACACGATAATATAAGAAGAAGTTAAATCATTGTTAGATAGGGATCTAGGGATCTCGGTGACCTATTTACGAGCCGCCACTGTTTCGGTATAAGTCCTTATCTATTCTATTATAAAGTACCAATATTTATAACTGTATTTTGTTTTAATTTAGTGTAAATCTATCAGTAATGGCGTAACTAAAAAAATGGCGGGAAATTTAAAATTGTGGTCAAGAGCTTATATTCCTACCGTCATTTGTCACTTTCGCTTTGGCTTTGCAAGATCTCCTAACGAGTTTTTTTGTGGCAGTAACTTGAGCCTCCGACATCTAATTAAAACAAACTTTAATTTTGTGACACGGTAAATATTTATTCAACTTACCAAGCTATTTGTTACGTCTATCCAAACTATTAATACCAAAAATATGTACTTCAGTCGAGCCATTATATATTCAAGAAAATAAAAACTATAATATTGACGCGAACTGATTAAATATTACAGAAGAGTAGATAAAAATCGCTAGCGTTACTCGAAAAATGTATATGAATGAAAGCTTAACTGGAATGTTTGCTCATCAGTGTTTGAAACTATAAGGATAAAAATTAGTGAATTCAATTGGGTTTATCTAATTTCTAACCGTTGTTGAAAAAGACACATCACCTGAATATAAAACGCATTTTGTAATATAATCCTAGGCACTCCCTATTTACTAGCATGCAAATGCGGAATAATCTGCTTTTAATACCCTCTTATTATCTGTTTTAATGTGGGAATTACCCTAATTACGTGGTAATAGGATCTAATCTAGAATCTCATTTGCATACTAAAGAATGTTAGTAACATACAATAGAACTTGAACACAAAATAATAGTACCTATATTACAAACCTTCTTGACAGACACAAGAACAAGACCATCGATTAACACTGTCAACATTAAAGACATTCAAGTAAGTGCCATTTAGTTCCATTTAATGAAACTTATGTCGTTTATTAGGGTTAATTAACATTATTATTATTAATTGTAATTTATTTGAAACATTAGATCCATATACAATATGGAATATACTAAAATTCAAATAACGTGTGTTAACATTTTCATCTTTAGTTTTAAAGAGAACAACTCTGTATTGCAGAATACTTATTAGAAAAATGCATGCACCCCGAATTATTTTAAACGATAAAATTATTTTTTTAAATATCAGCGTGAAGACTTCCGTTTAATGATTGAAAAAAATTCAAATTCATTCCTTTACTCTAATAGCCAAATTTAAATTTCCCGCCACAATTTTTAGTGAATTCAACGTAACGAGGTCGAAATAACTATTAATTTAGTACAAAATCATTGGTAATTTTGTGTTTCAACATTGAAGTTACTAGGAATAATTGCGGGAAATTTAAATTTGGCTATATATCCTGATGTTAAAAATATTTATCATTTAAATCATTTTTATTACTAAAATTTAATCTTTAAAAACAATTATACTCTTCTCCGACTCCCTCGCCTGATATAGAAAAAATAGTCGTTTCAAACAGTTTTTCATTTTCGTCATTTATTTCATTTGAGCTACTAAACGCGAGAAATTTGGAAATATGTAATTGATTTAAAAAATATTTGAAAAAAAAAAATGTGTCTTTTTTTTAGATATGTTTACGGAAATTTGCACATGGCCACAAAATTGAATTCGGAGCAACTTTTTCAAATAACTTTTTTGGATGTTATGTCATCTAACCTCACTTTTTGCCAATTCATGGAATACTTTTTAAATTTGCCGCCATATTAGTAGTTGTGTAGCATGTGATGTCATGTACCATTCTCTATTGCAACGGATTACGGACGTAACTAGTGGCATGTGTCCAAATAAATGTTGAGATTGTTACACAGACATGCTGAACCTATTCTTTATTCCCATAAAAAGAATTTACTAATAAAAAAGTCTCATATGTTGCAACATATACATTTTGTCCTCAGCGCCGGCTGCTGCTATGGAGACCATTCTTGGGCTTCCCCCGCTGCAGTTGGTGCTGTGGTCTGAGGCATGCCTAGGGGCCTACAGAGCAAAATGTAGTGGATGCAAGGGCTTCTCCGGCAAAGTCGGAGATCATACCAGCATCTTCAACTACATCGAACAAACAGTACCACTGTCCGTAAAGGCAGATAAGAATCTCGCCCGTTTCAGCTTCTAGCGGGGATCAGGGTAGATTACTCCAGCAGAGAACTGCAATCATACATCCCGCACCGTCTTCCAAGCGGAAAATCATTGCCATTCAACTTGTGCTGAGGGCATCTTAAACTGCCACACGCAAAAATGGAAGGATTGAAATCATCTCCGACAGCCAAGCTGCCCTCAAAGCTTTGCGGGCTGTCAGATTTGACTCTGAGGTGGTACTGGGGTGCCACAGAATACTGAAACAGCATGCGGAACATCTTAACGTTACATTGAGATGGGTGCCAGGTCACTCTGGGATCAGAGGCAATGAAATCGCTGACATGTTAGCTGGGGGCGCCAGCGGGGTGCCGTTTCGTGGGTCCAGAACGACGTGTGGCAGCTCGTATGGGGCGATCAAAACGTTTGTCAGTCCCAACTTGCTGCTAGCACTGTTCCCTCTGGAATAGACTTGCCGGCGCTAGACACTGTAAATCCCTAGGACTCCAACCTTATCAGGAAAGACTCCGTAAAGCAGTCTTTATGAGCAGGGACAGATTGAGATTACTCACAGGAATCTTAACTGGGCACTGCGCACTAAATAAACACAGGCACCGCATGGGGTTAGTGGACTCTCCCCTGTGCAGGAGGTGTGGAGGGGCGGAGGAAACTCCTGCTCACCTTCTTCTCAACTGCTCGGCAGTGGATGGGGAGAGGCAGAAGCACTTTGGGGTCGATCGGTTGGACGAACCCAGAGTTGACAAATTAACTCTCAGCCAGATTGCGAACTTCTTTGATAGGGTGCAACCTGAGCGAGAGGGCTAAATATGGACATGGGGGCATAATAGGTCTCTCTGGCCGAGCTGCCTTCCTCGGGTTTTACACTCGCCCATGGGATAAAAAAAACATACATCCTTATGTTATTTGGTAGGTCATTAATATTTAATCTAATGTAATTAATTTTGTGGATATTTAAAATTATAAAACATAGGAAATGTAATTGTAATTTTGTCCACCTTGCATAATCTACTTGTCAACCATGAATTGCTATTTACAACAATTATGAAAAACCACATACAAAGTCAAAATGCTATTTATAAGATTATATAACCATATTGTCAGTATTTTGTTGTAAGTTCAAAGCTTCCAAAGGCAAATTGTTATTTTTGGAATTTATTTCATCATTTGGTTTGTTTATGTTTGTTATTTCCTATATATCTATGTTGATTATTCCCCTTCTTTTAGAGGAATAATGGTCATTTAGCGTCCGTTTTCATCCTTCTTTAAATATCAGTTGGTTGACCGATCTTTTATAAACAATCGCAGCCATAACAGTTATATAACTGTTGAAATTTGAAATGATTTTATTCCTTATGTCCGTGAGAGGAGACAGTCGTGTCGGTGGTCGCGCCCACAGTTTGGTGCTACACGCTTAATGATGTTCTGGTTCCAGTTTACATATTTTTACCTATATAATACATATATTACATTAAAATTCACAATACTTGTGCTGTAACGATCTTTTAGATATCCCTGCGACTATTTTTCTGATAATAAATCTTAATGAGAACCGCCTTATAGTCCCTATTTCTATCCGAAATTCGGGCCCCACGTTGGGCGCCAAAATTTATACTCTACTTTCCTCCACGATGCCCGGAATATACCTTCATTTCGTATGATGTATATTAAAATTAAAAGTTAATATTTCGGACACGGAAAGCAGAATGTAATGTACGTTCAAAAATAACAGAAGCGGAATGTCACTCATCGCCCATGAAAAGCATAAATCTAACCTAGCAGAAAAACATTTTATTATGCACCTTACAATGTTTATTTTAAAAATTAATTATACTACATCAACGATCATTAAATTGTTAAAGAAAATACACAAAATTAAACGCTTATTGCCTTCCTTAAGGTATTACATAATATTTACTATTATCAAAATAGAAACATTTACATATTTCATATGCTATCTCACATTTGTCCGTTAACTCGCTGCCTAAAATATACATATACTTGCATATTTATACTAAGGAAAAAAAAGAACAAGAAATAAATTACCTGCGTCTTTGCAATTCTCAATCATAGTTTCGGTTGCAGCGCGTCGCTCAGGTATTAAAGTTGCAGCGATCTTCATGCTAGATTCATAATCTATATAACCATCTTTCTGAACCTATTTTATTTTAAGAAAATTATTTTATTTCGTCAATAATTAAGCACGATTTTTAAGATACGTTACCAACTTGAGCATTTGCAAACAGCAGTGTAGGTAACACTAAAAAGAAAGAGGGATAAATAACCTTTCTTGTCTTATATCCCTTTACTGGATTTGCAGATTTTGAAAGTAATATACAATATACCGTATTGCAATATTATCTATCGATTTTTATAGATTTTTTTTAATTTCTATTCGTATGCATAACGTAAAAAATAAGTTTGTCACAATTCTTTAATTTTTCTTTTAACAAGAATTTTTTTTTTTCTATTTAACTCAATTCGTCCACTCTATCGATTTTTTCCCGATTTTTTACATTAGTAGTACCGATCTAAGGATATATGTTGGCAACTCTAATCGCTAATAAGTCTATACGGTAAGTGTCGTAGTTCTCAAATATCTGACAAATAATTTAAGTAGACACTACCCCCATGGCAAAATTTAAATTTCCCACAATTGCTCTTAGTAACTTCAACATTGGAACACGAAATTACCAATGGGTTTTGTATTAGATTACTAGTTATTTTGATGTCTTTCTGTTCAAGTTACTAAAAATAACTGTGGGAAATTTAAATTTTACCAAGAGGGTAAATAATTGTAATGTGAAAGTAATACCTTGGTTGGGCCGCTCAAATTTTCCCATTTGCCATCCAATATTCCATTTAATTCGTCTAAAATGATACAGAGAAATGTTGGAAAATATGTATTTAGCAAAACACGATACATTAGATACCTTCATTTGTAATTTTCAATTTCGATTTGCACGATCTTCTAACCAACTTTCGTGTAGCTTGTATTTGCGCTTCAGTCATCTAATAAGTAAAATAAAAGAAACTACGTATTCAGAGTATTCACAGTACGCGTTACAATATATGTTTTATTACAACTTACACAAGTTACAAATTCTGTTCCAACGAGCAGAAACACAAACCAAAAGATCAAAGCCATTTTCTGTTTTGCAATAAAAATAAAACGTCTGCATACATTCTTTAAATACGACGGAAAAAAATTAATAGTTACCGATTGTATAAACGGATATTAAACAAATATAAAAGAATAAATAGGAGATGTTGATAAATATAAAAATTAGCCTAGTCAATTGAGTTTAACTAATTTTAGGTTATACCATAAATGCTTAAGCAAAATTCAAAGAATTAAAATAGTATACTTCATAATTTTGTAGTCCTGCGTGTTTTTCTTTGATATTAAATTTATATTGGCCTTATACTAGTGCTTAAGAGATAAAATTAAAATATTTTAGTGGCAATGAATTTTGTTTGGCGCTTAATGCAGATGAGAGAGTTTGAATTAGTTATTAAAAGTTACGTAATCAACTGAAACGACATTAATAAAGTATTGCATAGCTTATTAGAATACCGAAGTACTTTTGCATGTGCGTGTAAAGCTAACAAATTCACCTATATGAAATCCTAACCTAAATAATACTTACCAAGTGTGCGAGTAGTTGTAATCACAAGGACCAAATTGATGATTACTTGAAATAAAGGTGTTCATCTATCCTTATTCTTGCTATACAGACAAACTCTCAAAAAGTTAAAATATTTTTAATGGTGTACTGACGGTGTGACTAAAAATAAGCAATGCATTCAATAAAGATTTATGAAGTTTTGGAAAACTCTAAAGTACCATTTTGCGTCGTTGGGTAACATATTTGTTTATTATGCAGGATAACTCATGCAGTATGTAATGACGTCTTTGTTTGTATAATATGACAGATTTTTTTTTATTTTTGGGACATTTTCGTGTTTAAACTAAATATTTCGAAATGACAGTTGGTGACAGCATAAATATTTTGACAGTTTATATAAAGAAATTTTGAATTTTGAGAAATGTATGCATGAAAACGCATCTTTTACTCATGTATATAACATATTTATCATAGATTAGGGAAGACTGTTTTGAGATTTTTTATATTCTATGTTTCAAATGGCTTTTTAAAATGAAGAGTAAAATTGCAGAAGTCAAATCAGGAATTTTCAACCAGAGAAGTTCGTAATAAAAGTTGCCCATAATCGTAAAACTGGTAAAACTCAGCAAATAAATTCGAAATTTTATTATCCCAAGAAAAAGAGGTTGTCAGAAACAAAAATAATTGCGGGAAATTTAAATTCGTTTTGTATAATAAAATAAAATAGTGAATACGTCCTAATGATGTTTTAATTACATCAGTTTTTGCATTCTATTGAATTAAAATAATTATTTTATTATTTTAATTCAATAGATAATAATAATAATAACAAATTTTTAAAATTATCATTATATTGGAATTTTCTGGCCATTTTTCGGAGTCTATTTGGGGATTATTTTTTCTAATAAAGTTTTTTGATAAAAAACAAACCTTTAATCTTTTAGTTGTTTATTTTAAGTAATATAAATAATAACAATAAAAAAATTGCTATGATTATACAAAGGAGACATCTTTCTTTTGTGATATTTTAATTGAAAATTCACGTTTTTTTTCTACTTATTTTTATTTCATTTTCAAGCCACATCTACGATTTTTTTTGTAAAATTTTAAGTATTTATTTAGCTTTCAAATCCTTCTTTCTTATTATTTTATATTTGCGTGTTATAGTTCTTAAAATTATCATTATTAAAATATATAAATATACTTATATAAATATGAAGCAACTTAATTATTTTATTGAAGTCGTGTATGTAAGTATCAAAAGACCTTGCTTAGGGTTTTCAGTTACAGATGCCACGGTTTCAAATCACGCTCCGGTCAACATTCTGTTTGATTAAGCTATTCCATGTGGGCGTGGAAAGGATGTCATTTTTTCGAAATAAATACCAACTTATTTAACCGCAGGGAGTTATACAAGCTACCAAGAACTTCCATAAGGATAGAACTTGCAGCGAAAATAAACTGTATAGCTATAACATACACGCAAAAAAAAGAATTTTGCATTTCTTTCTAAAAGTTAATATCGTAAGAGCTGTATTTAAAAAAAATATCCGCGCAAAAAAGATGTATTATTAAATTTATACTCCCTCGTATTACTTTTAGTTAATGCAAGAGTTTCTTACTAAGGTAAATCCATGAATAACAATTAACTGTAAAAATAATAAGTGACATCTAATATTTTAATCTGTTATTACAAGCCTAATGATAGGTTTAATGAGGTAAGCATTCGATGCTAATTTTTTTATAATCACAGCTGTTAGATTAGAAGTCTCGTATAAAAGAAATCGTGAAAAGAACGAATAGCATTTCATCAATATTTTTTAAACATATTTAAGGTTTACAGTATGGTTCTTAATCTACGAATTTGCTTTTTGATAGTAGTAGGCTTAGGAAGTGTTTTATCAGTAAGTAAGAATTAATAATAAAAATGTTTTCAGTAACACTCTAACAGTCAAGTTTCATTTACCCGCTATTATATTTAGTGAATGCAACGTAAAAATATTTAAATTGCCTATTTCAACGTTGAAGTTTACTAAAAATAATTCCGGGAAATTTAAATCCGATTGTTTATAGGCTCTAATTTAGTATGTTACAATTTAGTTCTATTTTCTCTCTACTATTCCTTTCTAAATATAATTTATAATATTTATATTGTAGTTAAACGAAGCTCAAATGAAAGCAGGTGTGAAATTAGTTAGAAATACATGTAGATCAAAAACTAAAATCACAGATGGTAAGTTGTCATTAAATCTAGCCAATCATCATTGAGCATTTATTAATTTTATCACTCGATCTGGCATTGCTGCAAAATAAAGCACCGTTTTTAGAAAAAAAGCTAAATTTTATTGTTAAAACTTGCAGAACAAATCGAAAAAATGCATCAGGGAGTTTGGGACGATGACGACGAAGTAACAAAAGTACGTATCTGTAACATTCTATTTCAGAATATTCTGTTAATTTTTAGTTTTCAGTGTTACGTCCACTGTTGCCTCGGTATGATGAAGATGGTAATATTATTTAAGAACATTTTTTTTTTCTAAAATTTGTATATTTCTTTTATTCTATGCAGCAAACCAAAAGTGGGGGCTTCGACAGGGCTCTTGCAGATAAACAAATACCTCAGCTACCAGACTCTTACAAAGTTACCTTAGTAAAGAGCTTTGATAACTGCATAAATGCAGGCTAGTTAAATGAATTCCATTAAATAAAATTCAAACTTGCCGCTTTTTTCTTTGTAATAAATAATAAACTTTAAAGCACGAAATTAATACCTTCAAGTCTTCTTCCAATACATTCGCAAACTGCGTGTTGAAACAAACCTTATATATCCTAGATATTTTCTGTTTTAAAGTTGCTATGAATCATTGCGGGAATTTGAATTTTACTTAGAGGTTATTTTAAGATACAAAATATCTGAATAATTTTATTGTATTTGTAGGCGAAGGATTAACAAAGAAATGTGATCTAGCATATGCTTTCTTTAAATGTGTCTATTTCGACGACCCCGAAGTAAGTATTTTCTTTTAATTACATAATTTTAAAATTATTTGTTTCAGCATTACATTTTGCCTTGATGATACCATCTACAATTAGCTTTTTAATTTATGTTTTCTTTTTAACGTAAATACATGCACAGAATGCACTTGTTTCTTATAATAAATAAATTGTTCATATCACTGATGTATTGTAAATATCCATTGAAGCGTAAGGAATAAATACTATGATGCTCTGCGTAAACTATAATTTATTTCAATTTGTATTTTTGTAATTACACTAATGAATTGCGAGAACCAAATATACGGAATAATTTATGGCAGGATAATGAATAAGCATCTTTTCTTAATTTTAAAAGGAAGCAAAAAATTGCATATTTGAGGAACAAAATACTAAGCAAACATGTTATTATTTATGACATAATAAATTATATAACAGCATGCATACATTCTCAATTAAAATTTCCCATTCGTTGTATGCAACTACTATGGTATATGACTCAAAATGATTTCTATTATCTTCAAAAAGGGGCTTTCTGATCCCCCAAAATATTAAAAATTATTTTTTAAATGATTAAATTATTATTTTCTTTACAATCCCGAAGAAGCAAGATTAAAAATCAAATACATATGGAATTAAAAATGTTTAAAGAATTCGAGTCCAAAACAATTTAATAAATATAATAAAATGTTTCATGATGATTTAATTTAACTATAATCCCAAATTAATAAATGACTACCTTTTCCATTTTTTGAATCAATGTAAAACTAAAAACCTAACTTTGCATTCCTCTTCTCCTTCCCTTAAACAAGAACAACTATAACTTTTATTCCATAATTCATATTTATTAACTTTTTACATTATAAAATAATTTATAAACATTAAAAAAACTATAAATGCTATTTGAACCAGCCTTTCTTATTTAATGCATCATATTTTAGCATATTTATCTTAATTGAATCTGAAATCTCCTGCGCATTTCTATTCTGCCCATAATAATCCACAAACTGCCCATCTGGATTAACTAAGTAAACGATTATTGTATGATCAACTATGTAATCTTTTTCTTTATCCTTTGGTCCCGCACTGAAATATACTCTATATGCTTTACAAGCTTGTGCCACTTGCTCTTCTGTTCCTGTAAGCCCCAATAACCGATCGGAGAATTCTTTGCAGTACTTTTCCTACTACTTCAGGGGTGTCTCTGGCTGGATCAACGGATATAAATAAGGGTTGCACTTCAGGAACACCCTCTGATTTGTCTAAAATAAAAAAAATATTTATAAAGCATAAAATATAAAACATTTTATTACAAAAATACCTAAAATATCAATCACATTAGCCAATTTCTCCAACTCATCTGGGCAAACATCAGGACAATGGGTGAATCCAAAATAGATTAGCAGCCATTTTCCTAAGAATTCATTACTATTCCTCGGCTTTTTATTTGAGTCCACTAAATCAAAGCTTCCACCAATGGCAGCCTTTCCTAACATGCGTTTACGTTCTCTTAATTGAGCTGCAAGAACAAACAAGTATCCACATCCCTAAAATAAATATGAGATAACAAAATAATTTCAACTTACCTTCTTCCTTCTCATGTTTCACATACAACATGAATCCTAACAACCCGCTTCCGATAGCAGCTGTAATTGTGAAGCTTTTCCACGTTATCGGTCCCTTACCTTTACCTGCTTGTGGTTTCTTGGGGGATGATGGCGACTTTTGTTGTTCGCTATAGAAACAGTGTGAAACACTTATTAAACGCCTTTCTACAAGCTGAATAGAAATCAACAAGAGTTAATGTTAGATCACTGAAAGCACTTTATCTCCTCACCGTGTTCTTTAATACTGTTTTTATCGAGGAACATCTTGAAAAAGTTCTTACGAGAGGAAACATTGTAACTTAAACTTCTTAAACTTAAATCTTGGTTCGTAATTTCTTCATTGATGCTTAATTTTCAAATTGAATGGGTGATTTTGCTTTGTACCGGTATAAAAATGAAATATTTCAAATTCAAATAGTTACTTTATGTTTGAGGTTAGTGAAACATGTTTTGGAAATGTCACTAATGTCAGTGTCGCATTGTGACCAACATAAAATTACATATTGATGGATTTAATTTATTAATCAGATTAATTAGATAGAAGGGATTATTGCAGATAAATAAAATTATAGCAAAAAAATATACTGTAACATCTAATGCTTTTTTTAAATTTAGTGATGAAGCATGACTTCCATTAATATAAACTGTTTTTCACCAACGTACAAAATAGTAAATACTACTAAAAATTGAAAAGTTATTTTTATTTTTAAATGAAACCAAAATATGCAAGGGCAATTATTTTTTTTTAATCATTTTCAAGTATTACAATTACATAGAGTTCTGAATTTCTTTAAATGAATATCGACAAATCTATTTAAATTATTCTTATGGTTTGTCCGTTGCCCTAATAGCTAAATTTAAATTTCCCGCCATTATTTTTGGTAACTTCAACATAAAGGCATTAAAATAACTATCAATGTAGTACAAAATGGTAGATAATTTTATGTTTCAACGTTGAAGTTACTAAGAATAATAGCGGGAAATTTAAATTTGGCTATGTGGGTGGGTTACTTCAATAGCATTGGTGGTTTCATCTTTCTCAGATACGTGAACAACGAATTTTCTATCCTGTTTTAACTAGGAGCCAGTACAGAAAATGTAGCACCAACAAACAAACTGGTTCAAATTGGTGCGGGAATAGATTTTTTCAGTTTATTGAAAAACGAAATTATTTAATTATGAATACAGTTATGAAAAGAATTTCTATTTAATAGTAATATAATGAAAAAGTCGGAAGAGGATATGTAACTGTATAACCGCCATAACTGCAAGAAAGAAAAAATGGTTGAAGAATGTCATTTTCAAAATGGGTTTATCGCCATCGGATTTTTTCCTCCTCTCAGTTATTCAATAACATATCCTCTTATGA
Source organism: Protaetia brevitarsis (assembly GCA_004143645.1). Classification (NCBI taxonomy): domain Eukaryota; kingdom Metazoa; phylum Arthropoda; class Insecta; order Coleoptera; family Scarabaeidae; genus Protaetia; species Protaetia brevitarsis. Next base: position 31,498 of record RXPK01000210.1, read on the forward strand.
CTTTTTCATTATAATTAGTAGATTTTAAAATGTTTGTGTTGTTCCCAATTGCTTGTTTTTTTTTAAATCAAATTAAAAATATGTGACTCAATTAAAAATAAAATTTTAATTGTATAAGATTTAGTATATAAGAATATTATGGAATACTAAATAGACGAAAAAAGTACATTGAAAAAGACGGAATTCCGTTGATGCGTCTAAATGTAATTGCGGCAATTTGGAATTTTGCAAAGAAGATAACTTCTTCAATAGCGCTAGTTATATGGAATATTAAAAAGGAATTCAACACAAATGTTCTGTTTTTTGATTATTTTATATAGAATTTGATTGGAAAGGAAATACTGATTACTGCTGATAAATGTAAAAATTATTATCCAAAAGTCTGGATACTGTACTGATATAACTTAAAAATCATGTTATCTTTCCCTTTTTGACATAAATAAATTTTCTTTATGACATATCCGCAATACGGATCTTGCGTTACACATTCATACTTAAATCTTATTTTATGTTCTTTAGGGCGATATTTAAGGCTGCTAGAGATTATTTTCAAAATTCTTAAAAAAAAAATACAAAATTTTGACAACCTGCCTAGTAGCAAAATTTAAATTTCCCACAATTATTCTTAGTAACTTAGTAACAATAGAAAGACATCAAAGTAACCAGTAATCTAATACAAAATCATTGGTAATTTCGTGTTTCGATGTTGAAGTTACTAAGAATAATTGCGGGAAATTTAAATTTTGCTAATGGTGTTTTTTTTCTCCCATCTCCTCTATAAATGTTTCACAGACTGGATTGTTGCATAATTTTAAAATAAGTCCCATTATATGCATATACAATGTCCCAAAAGTAGGTAAACCCTTAATAGTTGCCTTATTTTTTATACTACACCTACCAATTTTGTATTTAAATTCCCTAGATGACAAATCTGTATGTAGTGTGGCGGATTGTGTCGTTCTGAAGTATTTTGAGGCTTCCTCCGTTTAAGAATTGGTATTTAAACAGCAACTTACCTTAAGATTTATTATTTTTTGAATGAATTGTTGAATCCCATACAGCACCTTTCATTGCAATTACATATTAAATATGTAACAATATTGCATTTACATTACATTTTATTACGTATGAAATATAACGTGTTAAATATGTAATTAATGTAATATGTTTGATGTATTCAAGTGAAAATACATATATAATACATAGCAGGTATATTGCGCATATTATATAAATATATTAAAGATCAAACATGTAGTTGATACATATTGGACAAAATGTATTAATCCGCCATCATTTGTTGGTGCTTGGTGCATTTAGCATAGTCACCGTAGTATCAAGTAGTATCCACTAGCATCATTAACCTAAAAAAACTTGATAGTTATAATCGCCGGTGATCAGATAAATTAAAATAGTTATTATATATGTGAAAAATAATTTATGTGAGTCAAAGGTTAATTTTGGATTTGTAATGATTAGAATTTCCATACGATTGTAACTGTACAATATTAATGCGTATTTGATTATGAATGTATTTTTTTTTAGGTTAATTTTTCATATTCACATATTTACAGATTTCATTTTATATTAATAATTTACATATCTCAAATTATTGTAGAGAGACTTTTTGAAATTGAAAGGTGGGACAAATCTACAGGATGTAATAAAAAACATTTTCAAAGCATTGATGAAGGATGACATATTAACATCATATAGTCATAGCATATAGTTGGAAAGGAGCTCAAGGGAAAAAAAAAACATTTCGAAATTTTAAAATCCTTAATTTAATTATATTAGGTAAGTTGTAAAATGTTCATAGTATTCTATGTACAGTATTATAAATACTTTTCTATGTTTGTAGCTGTTGTTCGATTGCACGATATAAATTCAACCGAAGAAATGATTACAAAGCTCATGATTAATTGGATTGCTCAAGTTCCTACACGTCTTCACAGAATTGCGTGAGTAAATTATATTTATTTTTCTAAATATTAATATTATAAAAGTCGAATTATGACATGCTTTTTTAAATGTAATTTTTCTAAAACAGTCCTTCATTGGATTAATTTTATTGTTTTTTATCCAAATAATATTTAAACAAATATTAAAAGATTTGAAAGATTCCTTGTGATAATATATTAATAGAAACGTCTTCCTTTTTTACCTTTTATATTTCTATAATTAATAATATTACATATATTAAACATCCGATTTCTTGATTGTTTCAGAGACAAAGAGAAAAACCAAACTAATCATACTGTTCAACATCAAGAGTGATGAAGTGATATTAAAATACTACTATAAAATATAACTATAATATGTGTACCGTTAAAAATGTTATATCGAAATATATGTTTTATAAAAAATATACATGTTATATATATTTTTTATAAAATCTATTAAATATATTAAAAGTATATCAGTTAATAAGAAAATAATAAGTTTATATCTTGTTTAGTTTTCGATATATATTTTTTCCAGCAACCAACACAGAGAATCATACTATCTTTGTTTTTAATTGGTGTTTAAAAAAGATACTCTGTGTAATACTATGTTTGGATAGCCTACAGGAAAAACGCTCTGCATGTGTTTGAATAAATAACCTACACAGAAAGTGTTCCACATTTATTTTCCCACGTATTTACTCGGAACCTAATGGACACAAAAAGTTGCAATAAAATCCATTAAGTGGAACTGGGACGATATTGTACGTAAAATTCTGCCATTATAACACCCTTCGTATAAATAGCCTGTTACTTGCTGGAAAAATTGGGGTACAATTTAAAAAAAATAAAGTGGAAGAGAGGGAAAGCGGCTATTTATATGGGGAGAGTTCTAACGACAGAAGTTTATGTACTATATCGTCCCATTTCCACTGGATTTTACTGCAACTCTTTATCTCCATTAGTTTCCGAGTAAATACGTGAGAAAATAAATGTGGGACATTCTTTATACATTTTAGATACGTATTTGCAATATTAGAGATACGTATCAAATATATAATTTACCGTATTGAACACGTATCTGGTATGTAAGGTAAATTACGTTTCAGATACGTACAATCGCGGACATTTATCGGTATTAAATACGTATTTAATACATAATCGATATGAACAGCTATGTATTTGCTATGTAGCAATATTTCAAGTTTTATGTATCTGCTATGTATTTGAAGTGTAAAATGCTGTACGGGATGGTTATTTAAAGTAAGTAACACACCAAATTATATAAATTTTATTGATTAAAAACCAATAACAATAGTAATCATAATCATACGAAAGAAAAATTTAAGCCGTTATTATTTATAATTATTTATTTATATTTATTAAGGTAAAAAATCAAATTGTGAATAAAACTGCACACAATTTAATAGTAATAGTAATAATAAGAATATACACAGGCGTTTAATAATGTATTTTTTGTAGTATAGCATAACACAAGAATATACAGTTAAAAAAAAATATTTATATAAAAGTTTTTTTATGTTTTATCATATCACTATATTAAACACTTTAACGTCATACAAATCGTAATAATATTATCCTATAAATTCTCCTGACAGGCATAAAACAGCATAAGAACATATCCCTGACCATCATCACAGCCTCTGTATATAAGCGTTCCGATAATATTTGAAAAGTAATAGAAGTTCCCATAACGGCAGCGCGGTGGTTGATGTGACTTTTAAGGTGAACGAGTCCCGGGATGCTAGGGGTAATTATAGGATCTACTCGACGAACCCGTGGGGAAGCTAACGTTTATCGTGACCGGATGCAACAGGACGCTGTGTACCTCTAATAAATCCCAATCGTGCAAGAACGGCAACAGAGTCTGGTAATCTATGGACAGCGGTATGTAAAAGGTTCCTTTAGAGTGTAAGACGAAGACAGGCACGTTGAAGTTGTTCTGATTATCCCGTAGAGAGTTGATGGTGGCGGCGCCGCCGCCAGCTATGCCTTTCGTCATCTCGCTCTGTCCCGAGTCGTTATCGGCGGACATCCTGGTGCACATCTCGCTCGGTGGCGAACTGTGGCTCGAACTGAGAGAATTGGAAATACAGGTTATTAGTGCGATATGCGCGAATCGAAATTAACTTTTTACCCGCCAAATCTAACCCTGAAATAATTTTTAATGGACATTCCAACGCTTTGTATCATTTTTTTTTCTGTCTCGTAGATATTTACCAGACAAAGATGTTAACTTCTAATATTTTTAGACATTGTAAAAATAAATAAAATCACTCAAAAAAATGTTCAACAATGTGCTCCAGACTTTGAATTTACAAAAAAAAAAATATATATTTTTTTAAATTCATATAAAAAAATGTTAAAGAAAACTAAAGGCTAGTTCATATACTCACGAATTGCGGATTGCGGCAAGTGGGTAATGATCATATTGGAAAATTGTCTTCAAGATTTTTGGGATTCGCAACGTTTCAAATCTTTCAAAGATTTTGCGAAATCGCGGCCGGGTTTTATTGGTATATAGGGAAATGTGTATGTGCAATAACATTTTGGTAAATGTGCTATTTAGTTGATGGCGTATACCGTAGAATACTTGTGTGTGAAATACACATCCGTCATGAACGAACAGGAAATAAAAGAGGTATGTACACTTCTCGCAGGTAAAATCGGGACACCAGCAATCGAGAATTTTAAAATTTCTTGGATGTAAATGCAGCTTTCAACAGAAATATAAATGTATAGAGAGAAAAAGGTTTATACATTGAATAAACACATTGGAGTTTCGATGGTGGCGTTTCCTTTAGAAATACCGAATACGGAAATACCTATGCAAAAATACATAACAACAAAAAGGCCTCTTGTATAGACGGTTTCATTTAGAAATATAGTATATGTATTTAACTTGTTTGATGTTATGTAGAGATTTTTTTTTTTTTAAAAAAACAGTCACTTAGTTCCGTTTATGCTGGCAAGTTAAATTTCCCTAACAGCCAAATTTAAAATTCCCGCCACAATTTTTAGTGAATTCAACAACGTAAGGGCTTTAAAATAAGTATTAATGTAATACAAAATGGTGGGGAATTTGATATATCAACGTTGAAGTTAGCAATAGACAATATATCAATCAGCCTCCTCATAGTTTCGGGAAAGTGTGATTTTCATACATTTATTGATTACACAATTATTGATGTATTAACTATTATTGTTGGTTAATATTCTTAAATATTGCATTACTATAAAGTTTTATGTATTAAGAAATTGCCAAAAGTAGTTTTAAGGTTATTTATAAAATTCTTAAAGCAATTAAGTTCACAAAAAAAATTATTTATTTTATTAGCCCTCAGTTTATTGTATATTCAAGAAATATATTTTACCTATGGGTCTGTGTAATCCAATGATCTATTCTTATTCTCTATTTTCTATTTCTATTCTATTTTCTTGAAATATGGCCAACACTTGGTCTGTTTACAAACTGACTTTATGTAGCACAGGTTTATTAACAATTATTTATAATATTATTGCATATATATACATAACAAACATCGTAAGAAAGCATATTGTGCGTCAATCTCAGTTAATGCTAAAATATTTGTTTTTGAATTTGATTCATTTAATACTTTCTCATTTCTACTGCCTGGAGCTGTGTAGAGAGCGAAAGTGTTTCAATAAAATAGAACAAAGACATTGGATTACACAGGCGATAACTAAGATATATTTCTTAAAAATACAATAAACAGAGGGTTAATAAAAAAAAAATAATTTCTTTGCGAACTTAATTGCTTTAAATCTTAAAACTGTTTTTGGCAATTTTTTTAGTAGATATAAGAAAACTTTATTATAATTTAATATTTAAGAATACTAAACAATAATAATAAGTTGCATCAATAATAGTGTAATCAATAAATCTGTGAAAATCACATTGTGCCAAAACTCAGGAGGCTGATCGACATATTGTCTATTACTAAAGTAAGTAACTAATATCAAAGTAACACTAACAAGTAATATAATTTTAAAATCCCACAACCATATGTTTTCTTAAAAAAGAATTATCCCTGCATAACATCAAACAAGTTAAATACTTGTACATATACTATATTTCTAAATGAAGCCCTCTATTCAAGAGGCCTTTTTGTTGTTATGTATTTTTTTTTGCATGAATATTTCCGTATTCGGAATTTCTAAAGAAAACGCCGCCGCCCAATTCCTAAATTTTTAATTTTTACCTTTGATCGTAATAACACACACAAAAAAGTGATTTATGGCTCTGACAAGTGAATATATCTACTGAAAGCTGTATTTACACTCAAGAAATTTTAAAATTCACGATTGCTGGTGTCCCGATTTTTTCTGCGAGAAGTGTACAATTATTGAAATACTTAAATCATACTTCTTACGTTTTCAAGTGTACAGTCGTACAAAGCTAAACCTGAACGATTCCAATAAACTTCGCCCGATGCACAAATGCGGCTTCTTAAAGGAAAAAAAAAACTGACATTTTAAGCAAACACAGAAGAAAAACATTCGATTTATAAAATAGAAAGAACTAAAAAGACATTACAGATGTATACATAAGCATCGGTCTTTGATATCGTACCGACGCGACGTATTTTTTTTAATCATACTTTGAAATTTTTAAATTGCGGTAGCTATAATATAATACAGGGATAATTAATTTTATTTTCGTTACTTACATTTCCTCAGCCCTACTTATTAATTAGGTTTTGCACATAAAGTGAGGAAAAATAGGTACATTGTAATCTCTTAGTTTATAGATAGATACTTTATTCGCCGAAAAATCACCAGCATCTGACATAGGCGTCGTCAAATATTTAATGTATACTTAATAATAATAATAATATTAATAAAAAAGTAAATATAAACACATACAATAATAAAAAACAACGCACAATATAACAAATTTAACAAACAGTAAAGAAAAAAAATGATATGGCGACGCAAAAGGCGCAAGCGAAGCGAATTCCCGCAAATACATCTCTATAGGTATTGCATTACCGACTGAAAATATCACTCAAGATAGGACCATCTTTCGTAATAATCTCCATTAAGGCAAAAAATATAACTATAGATCGTTCAAGTTCGAGTTGACACTGCAAATTTTCTCAATTTTCAAATTTTCTTAGCATAATCCCTTTCAATCTCGACAAATCATTTCAACATACATACAACTGAACGTTTCCCCCTTGGCAAAATTTCAATTTCCCACAATTATTTTTAGTAACATCAACAGAAAGACATCAAAATAACTAGTACACTTAATACAAAACCATTGGTAAATTCGTGTTTCATTGTTGAAGTTACTAAGAATGATTATGGGAAATTTAAATTTTGCCAAAAGGGTTGTAACTGTAGATTAAATAGGCTGTTTCAAAAATTTTTGCTGCATTCATTTAAATATCATACCTTAGCGGTAATTACCGCGCGCTTTTGACATTCGCAAATTTTAGTAAATTTAGTAAAAGTATCGAAGTATTTATGAGGAAGGTTTCTCTTATAAACTTCGCTCATAAATGAACACGTGCTTTTTTATACTTCCTGTCGGCCCGCCTGTTTATATCAAAGGAAAAATATAAATGCACATATCTCCTCGCTTGCCAGTCGTCCAGGTTTAGGTTTGTAAACTTGAAGAAAGTAATAACTAAACGATTCAAGCTTGAGAAAGCAAGAGAGAAAATATCGGCTCCTTGTAATAGAAGGGACGCGATATCTTCTGTCTCACTCGCTTCCGCTCGCATCGTTCCAATACTTTTCTCTTCAAGGTAAGTACCACTGTACATTGGTTTTAACCAGGTATCATTCGGTTATAATTGAGCTTCCCCTTTCAAATGATCATCTGCAATATCACAGACAAGATAACATAATATATTACTCAAGGACATCACGAAAAATACGATAGAATATAGAATATTGCACACCTACGCCCTCTATCTTTAGGTAGCGCAATTATAATAGCTGTACCCGGCATATTACAAGTTCTCTGCACTCCGATGATTTTTTTTATTGAAAACGGAAATAATAAAATATGAAGATATCACCAAATTCCACTAAATACTACTTTAAATTTACAGCAAAATAATTATAAAAGTGTTTATCGATTGTAAAACAGCTAATAAAATTTAAAATATATAGATTGGATTTGAACGATTTAAGTTATCTACTTTTACATATTATATCGCAATCCTTTGAACTTAATTTATCGGTAGAACAATGGCGGGTAAAAAGTTAAGAAAGTGTTAGGTTAAATATATAAAACGCTTCATCGATAAAAGGATCTTTAATTAATTATTAAAGTGCTATTTTTCATAAAAGATGTTTTCTTTTTTTTATATACAGGGTGATTCTCAATATATGCGACAGACTTTAAGAGCTGATTCCTGAGATTATTTTGATCATAAAAGTTCATATGAGTATATGTCCAAAACGGTTTGGTTTTAAAGTTATTGAATGTTTAATAAAAAATTATGAGCTATGACTAACACGATATAATAACAGTTGGTTCTTCAAAAACTATTGCGTTGAGAGGGAATTGTTTATTTGTCATTTTAATAGTTGTCAGAGTATTCATTTAGTTTATTGCCAGTTTCTGTTTTCTAAAATGAATTACACGAATGCTGTGATGTGTGATATGCCTTTCGTTTACGGTCTTGTCAATGGAAATTTGCGTGCTGCTAGACGTCTTTATGAAGAACGATACCCGAACCGTATCATCCCGCATCATTCAATATTTGCCCGTCCTCACCCAACGTCTTAGTGAAACTGGAAATTTTAAAAAACGGACGGCTGATAACGGGCACCCATCTACAGTGAGAACTACACAAGTTGAAGAAATGGTACTAAATGAAACTGAGGAACATCCTACTACAAGCACCAGAAAAATTGCGTTTGCTTTAAACATTAGTCAGGCCACAGTTTGGAGAATATTGAAAGATCAACTGTTGTATCCATATCACATTCAACGGGTGCAGGCACTTTTGCCGGCAGATTTTCCGCAAAGAGTGGCTTTTTGTCAATGGATGCAACACAAAATCGCACAAAATTCTGACTATTTGGCTCAAATATTCTTCACCGACGAGGCTACTTTCTCTAGAAACGCGATTATTAATTTTCATAATAATCACATATGGGCCGAAGAAAATCCGCACGAACTAGTGAATGCTCGTCATCAACAACAATTATCTGTCAATGTGTGGGTCGGAATTGTTGGAGATCACTTGATAGGTCCACATTTTTTACCGATGCGGTTAAATGGCGAGATATACCGCAATTTTCTTGAAGAGGAGCTACCCCTACTGCTAGAAGAAGTTCCATTGCAATTAAGATTACAAATATATTTTATGCAAGACGGTGCTCCAGCGCATTTTAGTTTAGTTGCTCGCGAGTTTTTGGACAATACGTATCCAGATCGGTGGATAGGACGGGGAGATCCACAACCGTGGCCTCCTCGGTCTCCAGACTTAAATTCTTTGAACTTTTTTCTCTGGGGCCACCTTAAATCATTAGTTTATACGACTCCCATTGAAAATGTCGGTGTACTGAGAAATCGTATTATCGCAGCTTTTCAAACAATTCGAAATACCCCTGGTATTTTAGAACGGACTCGCCAGTCAATACGACGGAGGATGGAAGCTTGTATTGTAGTTGGGGGCGGTCATTTTCAACAGTTAATATAAGTTAATTTTGTTTCACTAATTATTTTGTTAATTTATAATAGAAACATTAATTATGTTAACTTACTACTAAATATTGTACAGCTTTAAGACTAAACGATTTTGGACATGTGTTCTTATGAAAAAAAAATAATTTAAAACGTGAATATCTATTAAAGAATATCGTTTCAAATAAAAATGATCTAGCTAAAACAAAAAATGGGAAAATGTTAAAAATTGTTAAAGTTAAATATATATAAAAAAAAATATTAAAAAGAAATAAAGTTTGGAGAACATTACATTTTTTCTCAACAAAAATTAAACCTTTGAAAAAAATTGTGAAAAAATTACAGAAACAAACGAATGTAAAAAATCTGCAAAAATCTTTAAAATAATATAAATCAAATGATTTCAACAAATTGTTAAAAAAATAAAAATTTAAAAAAGGTAAAAAAATGCTAAAGAGATCAAAGGTTTAGAAAAAAAATTAAAACCATTAAAAAAGAATTAAAAATAAACAAATGCAAAAAAATAAAAAAAAAATAGAAATGTTGAAAATTATTAAAGTTAAGTATATAAGAAGTGTTAAAAAGAGATACAAAGTTTGGAGAAAATTTCACACATTTTAAAAATGGTAAAATATTTGAAAAAGTGTGAAAGAAATTAAAGAAGTATACGAATGTAAAAAAGAATTAAAAAACAAAATTAAAAACTTAAACATTATTTTACATATTCGTTTATATTGCGCAGTACCATGCTCTGAGAACTTTTAGAAAAAAATCTCTAAAAAATATTATACAACTTTAGGACTAAATTTACTAAAAAATTTATTATTTACCTAACCATTTATATTGGGCATATCTATGATCTATAGAACTTTTTGTAGTAAACATTTTTTTAACACCATGAAAAATAACGGCAATTAGAGATCCCTATTTCGATAAAGGAATTACAATATTTTTTTTATTGATAATAGCACCTTAAAATATGTAACAGCATCGATATAAGAATTAGATACGTTAAAATCACAGTTTAAAATAATTTAAAAACGAACTGATGGCTTCTTGACGTTTTATTCCTTGGAAAAAGAAGAAAGAAGAAAGAAGAAGAAAACATATCTGATTCCCATATCAGCGCATTCTCAAATCATATTTTAATTACCTATACGGCGTGGTGAGGGAGTCTCAATTTAACAAACACGGTCACAGCGGACGCGTCCCCCGTTCTTATTCCATATCAGTTAGTTCGTTAAATCGAAGCTCTACACAACCTAAGTAGCGAAAACCCCTGTTTACCTGTGATTCTCTATACTAGTCGTCGAATTCCTCCGCTCGTGTTGTTGTAAATCCTGATTAAATCTCAATTTAATATTAGTTTTGTACTTATACGCCTCCGTCGTGTGCTTCTCGATCAGAGGCATCGGTTCCTCCGCGTGATTATTGTTCGGTTCCGCTTTGGCCGTCTCTTCGACGACCGTCTGTTTCGTGAGCGAATCGCAATGCTGCTGCAGGTGGGCCAACAGTCGGACGCACAACGGCTCCCTCGGGAATCTGCCCTCGACCTCGACTAGGAACCGCATCGTTTCCGACATGCACTCCTGGTAGCCTAAGCGGTAGTGGTCGAGATGCTGTAAGTGTTTCATGTGTTTGATGGCCATCTCGATGATTTCGGTTTTCTCGACGCGGCCGCGACCCTTCTTCAGGTATTCCGCCGGAATCAGACGCGACAGGTCGGCCAGGCAATTGTTCATCCTGTCTCGCCTACGTTTCTCGATGATGCGGTGCGAGAGCGGGTCCTGGCGGGACACCCTGTTCTTCGTTAATCTCACTCCGTAGGTCGATTCCGAGTCCGAATACGGGGCCAATGCTTCGTAACATGGTACCGAATCGCCGCTGTAAAAATGTTTAGCGTTAAACATAGGAAAAACGATTTTTTTTTTAGGTTTATTATCACAATACAAAATTATCTTTCTGTTCCCCATAGGCACATAGCACATACAGGGTGTATCAAATATAGAGGTAAATATAATAATATGAAGCAGCTGTAATCATATACAATCAAAAAGTCTTAATGCACGGGGAGTCTGTAAGCATTAACGAGAAAAAAAATATTTTATAAATGCCGTGGGCTAGAGCCGCACCTGCGCCTAACCTAAATGATGTCCCGAGTATACCCCCACATACCACTATCATTCAGCCATTACCGCTGTTAGTTTTGTGTGGATCGCCGCTTGGAGTGCAAGCCACTTCGAACATTTTATTTAAATTCTTCCCGTCTCGAAAAAACGATCCTTTCAGGACCATCATGATTTCATATAAAGAAAATCGAAGCTTGATGCATCGGCAAAAGCGCGGGAATGTATAGATTCATTTTCGCGCGACATCATAGTAAAACGGCGTGTTTGCAAATTTTCTGTATCTACATTTATTTCTGTGTAATTCGATTCAATTCATTTTGCGTTATATGATTAAATAAATTCACAAGAAATAACTCAGATTCATGTGGTACCGTTTATTAACAACTAACTCTCGATTCGACAAAGCAAAAGAAAAATATTTACGTTTTTTGTAACTACTGAAGTCACATATCCGGTGAAACTCGAACGTCTTATCAGGATATTAAAAATAATACTTTGTAGACTTGCGTAGAATGTTCTTAACAAAAAAGGAATGTTTATTTTACAAAAAGAAGAAATTTAAAATGCTTCAGTTTTGCTATTTTTACAAGGGCACACTTGCCGATTGGCCTTTATTTATTCAGAATGAACTTACGGCATACCACTAAGAATAATACTAAATGAGTGCAATGTATTTATACATAATACCACGTTTAACGGGTGCCTAATATGACGTTTCCTTGCATCAGGCCCGGACTAAAGAATTTTTGGCTCTAAATTTTACTTTTTTTTTATTCTTTAATGATAAAATCCGGTTTCGGTGGGTTTGTGCTTTATATGTCGTGTAGTTAACACCCAAGCAAACTTTACTTTTTTATTTGATACACCCTGTAAAGATAGAGAGCTTAACGTTGCAATGTATTCACGACAATTGGAAATAATGAATAGTGTTAGATAGTCAAACTGCCCAGAGAGCGTAATCGTAGATACGTAATCGAAGTTTCTACTGCGCACACACTAGAACATCAAGGAATCATATAGATCGCTCCAGAACCAGACGCGCCAAATATAAAAGAACAATTCTACTAGAGAGTTGAGTTCTATTGGAAAGATCTGTAGAGAGAGTGAATGTGGAAATAAATATTGAATATAAATAAGTAGTATTTATAAGTGAATTTACTTTATTAAGTGTTTTAGTAGTGTCCTAATTATTTATGTTATTAATGTTAATAATGTTTAGATTAGTGTTATTTTATTCTAATTAGACTTAAGTGTAGGAATAAATAGTTATTGTCTAATATAACGCCTGTGTCAGTTATTTGAATTCCGAAACTGATGCGATATTTCAACGTTAGGTAATATTTGCAGGGTCACAGGGCGTGCCATGTATAGGAGAAAAGCATTCGAAAAAAAAAGATAATTTAAAACGTGAACATCTAATCTATTAAAGAATATCGTTTTTTATTTATGTGGGTGTAATGTGGTAATTACGTATCATGTCGAAAGAAGTTGTTTAAAAATGGTAAGAAATTGAAGAAAAAAAAAGTTAAAAAAAAAAGCAAAAATAAAAAATGGGAAAATGTTGAAAATTGTTAAAGTTAAATATAATATATATAAAAAAAATATGGAAAAGAGATAAAGTTTGGGGAAGAAAGAAATCTTGAAAAATCTTTAAAATAATATAAATCAAATGATTTCAACGAATTGTTAAAAAAATAAAAATTTAAAAAAGCTAAAAAAATGATAGAGATCAAAAGTAAAAAAAATTAAAAACAAACAAATGCAAAAAATAAAAAAATGGAAATGTTAAAAATTATTAAAGTTAAATATATAAAAAGTGTTAAAAAGAGATACAAAGTTTGGAGAAAATTTTAAAAATGGTAAAATATTTACAAAATTAAAAACTTAAAAATTATTTTACTAGCTTTAATTTATTATTATTTTTATTTACATATCCGCTTATTGCACAATACTTTGCTTGTTTAAAAATAAAAATTAACAAGTGCAAAAAAGTAAAAAATTGAAAAAGTTAAAAATTATTAAAGTTAAATATATAAAAAGTATTAAAAAGAGATACAAAGTTTTAAATTTCAAACATAAAATATTTGAAAAAATGGTAAAAGAAATTAAAGTTAATTAAGTATAGAAGTTAAAGTAAAATAATGCAAAAGAGAGTTGAATTATTGAAAAAAAATATAAAAAATGAAGAAAAAAGTGGAGATACAATTAAAAACTTAAAAATTATTTTACTAGCTTTAATTTTTTATTAATTTTTTTATTTACATATTCGTTTATATTGCGCAGTACCATACTCTATAGAACTTTTAGAAAAAAAAGATTTTAACAAATTGTTGAAAAGATGCTCGAGATCAAAAGTTTAGATCAAAATTAAAATTGGTTAAAAAAATCAAATAAACGAATGCAAAAAAGTAAAAAAAAAATAGAAAATGCTAAAAATCATTAATTAAAGTTAAATATATAAAAAGTATTAAAAAGAGATATAAGTTTGAAGAAAATTTCAAACATTATAAAAATTATAAAATATTTGAAAAAATGGTGAAAGAAATGAAAAAAGTAAACGAATGCAAAAGAGTTAAAAATGTAAAAAAATGAAAAAAACAGTAAAAAAGTGAAAACAAAAAAGGATTAAAAAGAGATTTAAAATTAACTGAAAAAATAATAAAAATGATAAAATATTTGACAAAATAGTGAAGGAAATTAAAGAAGTAGATGAATGCAACAAAAAAAATTAAAAAAATAGTAACAAAAGTAGATAAAATTAAAAACTTAAAAATTATTTCACAAACTTTCATTTTTTATGTTTCTTTTTATATACATATCGGTTTATATTGCGCAACACTTTGCTCCATGAAATTTTAGAAAAAAATCTTTAAAAAATATTATAAATGAAATGACCAACAAATTATAAAAAAAAACTTAAAAAAATTAAAAAATAAAAATTATTAAAGAGATCAAAAGAAAGAAAAAAATCTTTAAAAAAATAAAAATAAACAATGCCAAAAAAGAATTAAAAATGTAAAAAGAATGTAAAAAAATAGTTGAGAAAAATTAAACACTTAAAAATTATTTTTGGATTTTTCAACTGAAATTCTGTTATATATATAGACAGTTATGGGGGAAACAAATAGATGTGATTTTTTAAGTTTCAGAGTTTGTTTATTGGTTTCAGTAACAAAATGAGCTTAAAGAAATTAATATACATACACAAACAAATTATAATAAATAATTTCTCTTAGAAACAAAATTGCGTACGAACAACTATATTCTCTTATCCGTTAATGATAGACTATTGAATCACAATAAATAACGCTATTTTGGACATATACAATTCAACCGCGTGTTATAAATGTTATAATCAATGGTGCTTAAAATTTTAGCAAGTTCATTTGGTCGTAAACACGAAGCGTCTACAAAAAATCCGCAATCGAGTAGTGTTTATTTTGTCTATAATACGACCCTGATTCTTTCACCACGACTTATACTGCACCATATAAATGTAAAATAGCTTTAAATGTTTATATAAAATAACTCCGGGCTCGTGATTGTTGCGTAAGGAAAGTGAACTGTTACGTAAAACGTTGGTATTAAAGCATGAATATTAACTTTTTTTATATAACAAGCAATTCGCATGATAAAAACAAATATAAATACATATGTCATTGTAATATTAAAAAAAAGCTTGTTTATCGATGGAAAAAAAAATGTATGAATAAGCTTCTTACAGATTAACTTCAGTCGTTTAGTGAAGGAATTAAAGCGAGTGAATTAAACAACAAAGCAGTGGCGTCCAGAGAGACATAGAAACATGTTACTTTGGAAAAAGTGTACCAGAATCTAGATTGAGAAACTGCACTGAATTTGTTTTTGTAATCAAGGCTACTAGTAATATTAGGGATATTTTTGTTCAATATGTAAGGAAGGTACTACATTTGTCTATTTTATGTTTGCCTGAAATCAATCCTTGTATCCTTTTCTGTAAAACAAGCGAAAACTTTGCTTCGTTTTTCTATAGCAATACTTTAGAAAAATAGTCAAATCAGTAGATTGTTTTTACTCGTATGATACATCAATGACGTTGCTTAAAACATTAAATAGACAGAATTTATATGCTCTGTAACTTTCTCTATTGAAACGTACTCTTTACTAACCTAAAAAATCCAGGCTGTAGCTGTCAAATAAATTAAAACGTTTTTTTTTTACTTTCTGAGAACTGATTAATATGAGAAAAGTATACATTCTAAACGTATTTTACACTATTCCATTTATGGATATTGAATTAATAATACGCATGTTGACATTTTCAGTACGCCACTGTTACAAATAATACACTCGCTTATTTATAAGCAAGAATTATTACCATAACCAAGACAATTATGCGAAAACGTAAGATAGATACGCATTTCCTATTTATATAATATGTAAAGCAAGTACTTTGGAATTACATTAACTCAACGTGAAAGGAAAAATAAAGGCCGTAGACGGGTAAGCATGGGTTGCCAACCCCAGGAGATTTTTCTTACCCCCATTTTTAATTCTGTCTTATAATTAATAGAAATGCAATACAGTGCCCTGCAGCTCCGCCCCGTCAAGTATCTTTAATATCGAAAATTGACACCTGGAAAGTGCCGACAAAAAAAAAACTATCTCTATTTATAATAAAAATAACTGTCATATAATCATATGGTTTTTTTGCGTTACTTAATCATTTTATTTTGCTTTATCAAGCTTATCTAAAAACTTTCCAGGAATTTTACGTCCTCATACAACAATGACAAAAATATCGCTATTGTTTAGCAAAAAAAAAAAAAAACAACTTTGATAACAATCACGTGCTTTATGTAATCGTGTGTCATGGCATAAGAAAACAGGCGCATATTCGATTTTTTACTAGGCAGTGATTCTCGTGTACAATATGTTAATACATTACACGAAATATTCAAGCGAATTTGCTCAATAATATTTAAGTAACTGGCTGAAACTAGCTGTTTATAATCGTTACATATTTATCAAACATTCAAACAGGAATACATTATTTCACCAAAAATAGAGTCGATTAATCTGGGTTTCTTGCATCAGAAGTATGTATATGTGACACTATTGAAATCAAATGTTAGAATTTGCCCATCTGTTATTGTTGCTATAAACCATATCGTGATGGAATTTTGCCCTCTCATTTTATCAGGAAAATATGTTTACGTCAAATTTTAATGTGGACAACGTAACCCATAGATTCGGTTTTTTTTTTTTTTACTATCTATATAAATTACTATAAACGCTGGATAATAATCGACGACCTTGAGGTCGATTTCGCAATTTAAAAATAACACATTGTATCTGGTTAGAAAACATTTTGATCCTAGTGGAGGGGGAAATGTATTAGCCGTATTTTTTTCTATATATAGTACTGGATCGCTAATGGAAAATTACGCGAGGGAATATCGTAAAGATCCATCAGCTCTAAATATTATTGATTAATCTTAATAATTATTGATTTCATTGACGCGTGGATGGATTCCTAACCTCGTTCCGCAGCATCGAAAAAGAACAGAAAAAGTTTCAATTCGTTGACATTTTAACTTTGAGGTTAAGTATGAGGATTCATCTTGTAATAATTTCACTATTTAGATTACTTTACTAGAGATATGCGTAAGTACAGTTGCGTTACATTTATTTAAGAATCTCTTGTTAAGTGAATAAATTAAAATCAGTTTGACCGAAATTATAATCATAGGTAATAATGATGTATTGATATGAAAAACAGTGACACTTTAGTTTGGTACCGTTAAAATCTTATAATATTTATCAAATTATTGTGTTTGCATTTACATTTGTGAGTGTAATATATGAATGAAAAGAAAGTATTAATTATTGAAAACACTATTGTGATACGGTGCGCCCCTATGAAAATTGTATTATTTAAAGTATTAGCGTTGATTGCAATGCAATGGATTCGGCTCTTTTAGATAATTTACCACCAAATGTACTTGTACGTTATACTTCGTAAGTTTCATGGCCTTGAATAACTAATCAGAAATAAAATCTTAATTCTGTGATTTTTTCTCTTGAGGGTCGTTTGTAATAACTTATTGTGCATACACTTATGCAATTTATATCGCCGCTGCTTAAATATTAAAAGAACGCAATGGAAAATGCCGCAAAGTACAAGTCTATTTTGGGCTGAAAACGTTGTTGTAGCATCAAATTAACGAATACTAAAAATAGATTTAGGTAGTTAACAATTGGGTCACTAATATTTGTTTACCTATTAGAATGCACACACAACTTAGTTTGATATATTATATTAATTCTTTAAGCTCACAAAACAACTACAAAAATACTACCCATAATTCTTTCTACGCTAATTTGGTCTAATTTCTATGTACTGTCTGCACCAACACAATCTTCTCCCTATATTTTTTACGAGGTAAGGGTGAAACAATCCAGTAAACCAAATTCAAATTTCCCTCAATTATTTTCAGTAACTTCAACATTAAACCATGAAGTTACCTGCGATTTTGTATTACATTAATAGTTATTTGATAACCTTTAAGTTGAAGTTACTAAATATAATTGCGGGAAATTTGAATTTGGTGTACTGGGAAAATATATAATTTGCATTTTTTCATTTTTCATACTAATGCAGTATTTATTTGTTTCTTGTCCCACTTTTTTATATTTAAAAATTAATACGCATTAAAGTATCGATGCATAATCATTGCGCAAATTATAGCTATTCACACTGACTCTGACTACTAAGTAACTGAGTGCAGGGTTGCCAGATGAGAAACTAAGAAAGTAGCCAACATACAGAAAAAATATTGCCCCAAACTAGACTAATAACGTAATAACCAACATTAAATTAATATAATTAATCCTTTAATATAATAAACTTTGATATAATCCTTTAATATCATAGTTTTTGTAGCAGCTTTTTTACGTTTTTATTTAGTAATTCCGAGTTTTGCAAGATGAACTTATAGAAATATAAATACGTTTAACTTTAAAATTCACAATTTCCGCGTGTTTTGAGACGTTTATCTGTGTGATGCTATGTTTAAATGACGGGTAAATCAGTATGTGCAACATTTGATGGTAAAAATTGCTGGGTATTGGATTCGTGCCGTGAATACATCTTAACTAGTAACATTCAAAATTACGTAGGATATAACCAAATAAAATTTCTTATTAAGTATATTAAAATTTAGATTAGCATTAAAATAATACGTTCATTTTTAGATTGATATGGGCGCAGAATGCCTTTGGAAGGAGCAAATCGACAGGCATCGCTTCTCAGTTCTGGAATAGGACGTTAGATGGGGCTCTCGAATTACGGAGAATGCCCCTAGTAGCAAAATTTAAATTTCCCGCAAATATTTTTAGTAATTTCAACATTGAAACACGAAATTACCAATGATTTTGTATTAGATTACTAGCTTCTTTGATGTCTTTCTGTTGAAGTTACTAAGAATAATTGTGGGAAATTTAAATTTTGCTACTAGAGTGGCTCATGAACAGAAACATATCTCGGGAATATCGTCGTTGGAAAAAATTTACCCAACAATAATGTTGGCGAAAATGTGGATAAAATTAATATAATTAAATTTGTTCTAAAATAACCCTAATTTTAATCGATACACGTCCGTCTCTCACGGAGGTTGGCTAGTGAATGCTTCGAATTACAAAAATCTAACTGACATACTTGCGATTGTCTTCGCAAGGGCTGTAAGCTGCCTCAGAAAAGTCCGTTAATTTTACTGAAGTGAGGAGACTATTGGATATTTAATATACGAAAACGTCCATGTAACCAAATGGAACTATGAAGTGTTTAAACTAAATTAATTTAATTAACAATCTTAATCTTAAAAATATTACTGTACAAAGAGTATGCAACTTCGCATACACGTCCATTTTTGACAAAACCGAATTCCAGCAATTTTCCCTGTCTTTTTATCGACATATCAATAAACTTGGATTGCAAATACATATAAAAGCACTATTAAACTAAATTTAAGCAAAGTAACTACACTGTAAAAAAAAACTATGTTCCTTCGAGCTGAAACTTGATCCAACTTTGATTTGTTAAAATCTGTTCTAAATATTTAACATTCAAATTCTAATATTTGATTTCGATGTGTATGGATCTTACCACTGATCATCTTTACTTCCTGTAGGAAAAAGTCTTTGAATGACTTGCCAAATCCAGAAGTCTCTACATCACCTGGATCGTCTTACTGTCTACCGCGACATTCTATATCCTTTTTATTATTTAAAAGTTAGATAAAAGTAAAATTGATAACGGTACAATTAAATAAAATCAATTTATTCAACCACTACAATATACATACGGAGGAAGTCTTGAATGTTTGTAGTTACGTCATTAACAGGTCGGTAAAGTAAAGGTGTTCGTAAAGTAATTTATGGTTAAGGTTTATGTTATTGATGAATTACTTCGAGCACATGGGCATAAAGTTTCAAGACTTCCTCTGTATCATTGCGATTTCAATGCTATCGAATTTATATGGGCACATGCGAAAGGATATTATAATAACCATATTGGTCGGGATGGTTATGGCGATAAACAAGTATTGGGAATGTGGCAAGAAAGTTTGTACAGCTGTACACCAGACTCTGGCAAAATTGCATAAATCACACAAGGAAAATAATTAAAGAGTGGTACGAATGTGAAGCAAACATGACTTTGTTCTGACAGTTAATTGCAGATCAAGAAGATGAGAGCGAAGACACAAATTAAATATATTTTTAATTTCACTATTCTTTTCTTCAATATTGACATATTTTAATTTCATTTACTGCAATATTATGTTTTGTATATACCATTGTATAGAAATTATGTTTGCTACCTAAAATAAAAACATCATTTTTCGTTTAATTAATCATTGGTAACGTATATTAAACTAAATACTTTTATGTTGCTTGAATATTTTCTACATTTTAATTTGCAAATAGGGTTTTTGATATGAGAACTACATTATTGTGGTAATACATTATTTCATTGAGAACACATTTAATAATAAGCTTAACCTGATCACGAAAGCATTGTCAATAGAAAAGTTCACTATTTAGAATCCTATTAGTTGCATTACTCATGATTGTTGTTAAAACGCAACGTTGACTAAAAACTGAACCAATCCTTTCAGTTATAAAAGAAAATCTATTAAAATTGCGTATAACCTCATTAAATTTGACAATTGTCATTTCGTACAGTTCATTGTAAACAATGTTGGTGAGCCTGAATTTGTTTCAGACGCTGCATACGTCATAAGCAAATATGACGTAACTACAAACATTCATGATCTGGCCTGTATGTATGTATTTGCGAAGTAATTCATTTAACAAAAAGTCGCTCATATCTCAAAATCTTTTAAGGATAGGTATAGGGAATGCTCATATAAAGTGATAGGGGATGATATTTGCTTCCTAATTCCGAATTAAAATACAGGGTGTTCTATTTAAAAAAATTGAGTTTTCTGCATTTGAAAATATGACACTTTGTTCCTCAGTTTTGAACACCCTGTATGTTAGAATGTAAAGTGTGCTTACCGTTTCTTAGAGTATATCTACATTCATAACATAGCAAATTTGAAGTCTCTACTTGCAGTATTAACCGAGATATTAATTTCTCAATTATGCAATGATTATGACTAAAAAAAAAAGAAAAACTTAAATAACTCAAAAACTGCAACATGTAGTTATAGGAATAGCTAATGAAAACCTGACGTATTTATAGTTGTAGAATCCAAAAATGAATAAAAAATTATATCATTCTATTTAAAATAACAAAGTTGACATCCATTTCCGGTCAACCGGAAGTGATATTTTGGTTAAAGTATTTTGCATTTATAGTTCCAATCGAACAGATACTGGTGCCAAAATCTCAAATATAAGTAAATAATAGAACATCATAAACTTTTAATGAACCAGTTACGTGGAATACCCTGTATAACCTCATAATATTATTATTGCATCCAACATTAGTTTATTTAATTTCAATATTTTACTGTAAATACCAAAAAATAAATAAAAAAAAATATTAGAGTTGAGTAGTTGGCTAGTTAGTTACCAGAATTTTGGCTAGTTACCAACCACTACGATAAACTAGCAATCTTAGCCTTGTTTTCGTTACTACCAACTACCAACATAAATCGACAAAAATATCAATAGCACTAAGAACCCAATTAAAAGGATCAATACAAAAAGGTGCATACATTGGACTTAAATTATCTTTATTTTTGCAAAAATATGTTGATATATGTATTTTTTTTGTGGGAGGTGAAAATGCGTTTACGCACGGAGTGCCGGATTCCTTCCGAGGAAGACTACCGGGTAAAAACACCTTCCGTCTCCCAGACACCAGTAAGAAGCCCAAATAAGTAGTTGTTCGACCGTTCGACGTCAATTACTTATAAAGTGTAGCCAAAGGAATTAAAAGATTAGCCCAAAACGTTTAGGCGCCATCTGTCATATTTTTGCAATAACTTAAATACATATGTTATCGGTACATACATATATATATATTTTTTTGTATTTTCGACCGGTTATAACTTGCTCCTTCCGTATTTTATTCCTAAATGACTTTCCCTATTCATTTATTCCTTTGACCATATAAACACTGAAATATTCCAATAATCATCACATCATAAGAATCAAATAAATTAAATTAAAAATTCCCCACAAAAAAATACAACTTTCCACTATTCCAATACGACTCACTACAAAAACATACAAAAACGAATTCCTTTCCCAACTTCCCACACGGAAAACGCAAAGCAAGGACTTATGCTTGCATTGTCAAGGTCGTTCGACAGCCAACAAACAGGCCACAAAAAATAAAGTAGCTCGCCTCAATACAGAGAGAGGAAAAGAGAGAGAAAAGACGAATATTATTTATACGCGGAACACAAGGCGTGAAAAAAACAAAAAAAAAAACTTGCTGTTTCTTCTAATAATTCCTGGGCAATATCGGCAATAGTTTGTGTACTATATGTAGTTGCCTGGGTGTATACATATTTTGCAATCTCTTTAAAAAATTACGACAATCGTTATCGCATGAGTGTCGCGCGTCCTGCACGTGATTTACTGTAAAATAAACTTTCCATTCGCTATCGAATAATGTATTTTAAGGCGTCATTAATTTGGAAATCTATGTGCATATATCGGGGATACTAAGGGCCGCTTATTGTTACAGAAACTTTCATCAAAACATCCACGTTTTTAGGTTTATTGCACAACGCATCGACTTTTTTTAATCCACTTATATTTTTTTTGTACATATAGTGGTTGTGACGATAAAATTACAGATATTTGCAAGTTTACATTTACTTCTTCCTGCCAGTAAAATAATTTTATTGTACGGTATTTTCTATAACAACTAAAATTCATGTAAAATGATAAATTGCTAGGTAGGTAGTAAGAGAGAAATTCATTTATTCATTATAATAGTGGCACAAAAACGTATAAAAAGGAGATAGGACGATGTTTATCTTCGGAAAATCCTTGCCAGAATTCCAAGTATACCACAAACACACTATCGTCAAGCGTATTTTACAACAAGACACTTAAAATTATTATAACAACATCGGCGTCATGAGATGCAGATAAACGCGTTATCATCTGTTGAACATATTCACGCACACAATGGCATATACAACGTGTTTACGCCGCACACATACGACAAACACATAGATACAAGGAGTGTTACTATAAATAGAATATAAAGCGTGTAATTATAATGACTGGGTAATATTTTCTTTTTCAAGTGTACCTTTCGTATTTCACGTGCTGCATCGTGGAATTCTCCTCCCAGTACGCGTGGTTCATCTTCTCCCTTTTGTGGTTGTCGCCGTCCAGTAACACGATCACCGTCTCACGTTTCCAAAAAACGCTGTGCATCTGCTGAAGATTCGCGTGTCCCCTTTGGAAATACACGCGGAATTACACCCGGCAATAACACAGGCACGCACGCACACAAGGACACCTCTGCGATTGATGAAATGTTAACGGCGATGCGAGTATTATTTGACACTTCGAGACGAAAACGAGAGAAACGTCAAAAAAAAAACGGGCGGCGTCGCGATTCCTCAGCGCGAAATCGCCGGGAGCTCGTTTGATCGGAAAATATTATTATTACGCTGCCGATTTTACCAAACAAACTGAGCCAGTTTGGCAGGTGTGCGTTTCGTCCCGAGCTGGAATGCGCGGAATCTGCGAAGTGTACGTGCGGTTTACGTGCTAGTTTTCGCGTGTCTGCGCTTTCGTGTGCGAGCGCGCGACGTCTCGTTCGACACGTGAATCGAATCGAACGCGTGTCGTAATGATAATTATTATAATGATGGTGTGATGGGGTAACGTATATATGGAGTGGTTTCGGTGGCGATAAATGTTTAGCGCGGGCACGTTTTGGAAAGTATACGCGCGCGAGTCGGTTTCGCGTCCGTTTATCTAGTGTCGGGCGAGCGATGCTGCCGTTTTGATGTCACGTTCATGGTAACGTGGGGCCGTCACGTGATGTCCGAGTCGCGGCCGGGAAGATAAAGCTATTTAATCAACGGAGCCGGGGCAGGGGCGGCTCGCATCGGGTCGCGTGCCCTTTCGTATTTACAAATATTGACTACGAGAAAAGAGAGACGTTATGTAAATATGTAATTATGTACCATATATAGAGCGTGCGTGTTATTTATTTCAATGCTGAGATTCTAATATGACGATAGACCGATTCCCATTAAATGTTTTTAACAAACAAATCTTAGAAAGTAATTATATATAGTAGATCTATTGCCAGGTTTTGTAGTTTACGGCCAGTCGTGTATGTGATATATCTCCCCGTTGCTCATAAACCGGGCCTGGGTTTACGAGCAACATAAACATCTTTGAATGTATTCCGTTTGTCCAACCAAAGTAACATAAAAATATTAAATAAACATATTTATAATATCTGTGCTTTCATATAATTTTCTAATATATTTATATGTTTTTGCAAATATTTCTTTTATATACCTAATAGGTATAAACACAGAGATTCAAAATGATTGTCAATTCCGCTCCTATAGATAGTAACAGGGTGTAGGTATATGTGTGTTTGTAATGAAGGTTTGAACTAAGTCAGTGTTGGAACATAAGAAAGTAAACGGATCTGTCACAAATAAGATGTAAATAAAGGTGCATCCGCACGCTCGGAGTTCGCCGAACTCCGAGCACTAGTTTGGCGGTTTCCTAGTCGTGTGGACGGGCAGTTTGGAGTTCGGCGAACTAGTCGGCAAACTGTTTGCCTATTCCCGATCTGCAATGGAAAATGGCGCACGAATGTTCGGCTAGACGGAGTTCGTGCACCCGTCCACACATTCGGGGAAGGTATTTAGAGTGAGAGAGAAAGCTGTTGACAGCTGTCTAGTGAGCTCGTCTCTTACTAGTCATACTATTATTACTTACAGTTAATAACTGTTACATATGACAGCGGGTAACAGATACAAATTTATTTACTGAAACAACTATGTCGTATGCTGAAAATGACAGCTTGGCCAAAGATAATAAACAATTCAACGTGTTTTTTTTTTGACATTGATATGAGTGCAATTTTAGTATTTAATTTACATTAAATTGATGCATTTCAAGTAAATTAAAGATCTTAAGTTTTATAAAAATTAATCTTTAAACTAATGTTGAGATATAAGTAATTAAATAATTGCAATGTTATCCTAAATATTACAAAGCTTACCACTCTTTTCATAATTCATCAAATTTCTTGAATTCTACTAAAGAGGGTCGAAATGTATATTGTTATGTGATAATCTGGTTTAAATTAGTATATGATTTTTGTCTATGAAGAGGCAAATACATTAAAAAATTAGATATTATTAAATAATAATCATTTAAAAGACACCACCCTCCTTCCTCACGGCCCTCAATTTGAAGTGATAAAGAATCCATAGATCCCCAGTAGACCGTGTTTGTGCAACATATTCGCCTCATTGTAAATATTACTCATACGGGTGTATGATACTTGTAGATAATTGGATAAATAATGGCGAACAAATTTGAAGCAAAAAATATTTCTTTGATTTAACCTATAATTTTTACGACGAACGTTTCAATGATAACAATCACGTTAGAAGGTCAATAAAACTACTTTTCTTGTTCGAGTTTGTTCGCCATTGTATAATTTCCTATACATTTATCATCGTAAACTTGGAAAATAACAGAAATTAAATAATAGCATAAGTACTTGCAGTTGTCAATATATTCATAACCTAAAGATGAATTACTGGTGCCCGTGATTCATATTGAGTTTCTGTCATGCTCAACCAAAATGACAGAACTTCAAATATTTATGATTTGCCGGGTTTCTAACCAAAAAAGAGTTTCAGTTATGCAGTGACAGCAATGATTCATAACCAGTCATAATTTCTGTACCAACACCAACCTAATTCATGCAATCACTCAATGCTACCACACTAAACTCTCATACCGAACATTCGGCGTTTTCCCGTATCTGCTCGGAGTTCGGCGAACCCCGAGCGTGTGGACGGTCGCGTCCACACGATTCGCTAGTTGCCGAACATTCGGAGTTCGGCGAACCCCGAGCGTGCGGATGCGCCTTAAGGAAAACGTAACCTATATTTGAACTCACATTATATAAACAACTATGGATTGGTGTTTCTGCTTGTAAAAATGAAATGTAATTAATTTAACTTTACTAAATTATGATTTTACAATTTCAGTACTAACTGGTGTTTAACTAAATTTATTTATTACTTTAAATTATAACATACAATTAGTATAATTATTAAGTAACAAAACTGCATCTCTCAGTTCTCTATGGTATTGCATGCGGTTTCTATTAGATCCTATTTTTTAGATAGCCGAACATGAAGTAATCTAATGGGGTTAGATCAGGCGATCTTTGTTGCCATCTTTGTGCTCTAACAAACCTGTCAGCAAAAAACTGTTGAAGATATTGGCAGGTTTGTCGAACCGGTGTGAACTTGGCAAGCAACTTTATTAAAAAAAAATAAACGTAGTACGGTTCGATTGTACTTCGTTTGTACCCGTTTGTACCACTTCAGTTTCGTTTGTACCTCAAAGGTTAAAAAAATAGAAAGGGTTAAAAAAAAATTCAGCAAGCAAGTACAAGATATTCAAAAACGGACAACGCCATTCGAAAGAGCATTGTTTGTACCCGTTTGTACCTCCACTTAAATCGTTTGTACTTCCACCAAACCGGAAGTAGAAACATTTGAAAATAAGTAAGTTGGCGAGAGAAATTTCGCCCATTTTTGAGATATCGGAAAACGGCCAACGCTATTCAAAAGAGCATCGTTTGTATCCGTTTGTACCTCTTTTTACATCGTTCGTACTTCAACCAAACCGGAAGTAGTGACAATTCAAAATATGTCAAAGAGAGAAATTTGGGTATTTTTTAAGATATCAAAAAACGGCCAAGGCTATTCAAAAGAGCATCGTTTGTACCCGTTTGTACCTCTTTTTACATCGTTTGTACTTCAACCAAACCGGAAGTAGTGACAATTCAAAATATGTCAAAGAGAGAAATTTGGGTATTTTTTAAGATATCAAAAAATGGCCAAGGCTATTCAAAAGAGCATCGTTTGTACCCGTTTGTACCTCCTTTTACGTCGTTTGTACTTCAACCAAACCGGAAGTAATGACAATTCAAAATATGTCAAAGAGAGAAATTTGGGTATTTTTTAAGATATCAAAAAACGGCCAAGGCTATTCGAAAAAGCATCGTTTGTACTCGTTCGTACCTCAAAGGGAACCGGAGTAGAGACATATGAAAATACGTCGGACAGAGAAATGTTGCTAATTTTTGAGATATCGCAAACTGGCTAACGCTATACTATAGAATATCGTTTGCAACCTTTTTTGAAATCGTTTGTACTTCAGCGAAACCGGAAGTAGTTCTTTTCAATGTTTATGTTACATTTTTTCTTAATTGACCAAGGTTCCCATCCCCTATTTTAGAAAACATATAAATACAGATATTTTGCATTTTGCCAAATTAGATCAGAGTAGTGTATGTAGTAATGTGATGATTTATTAACTATGTATTTAATTTTTATTTTGTGAGACCTTTAAGTATATTTTTAAATATGTATGTTGTTTTTAAACCATCTCTTATTATATATTTCTATATCTTTGGTTGCAGATACCGGTTGTAAATGTATGCATTTAACACCAATTATACTTTTCTTATTATCTAATTATTTATAGCCTCTGCTGGGGAGATTATAAAGAAAGATATTCAATTGAGTCGTGTAGCGGCATATTCAAGGCATTGAATCAAATGACATTGCCCGTTGTGCGATATCTCAAAGATTAGCGAAATTTCTCTTTCATATCTTCAAATGGTTCCGGTTTGGTTGAAGTACAAATGATGTAAAAAGAGGTACAAACGGGTACAAACGATGCTCTTTTGAATAGCCTTGGCCGTTTTTTGATATCTTAAAAAATACCCAAATTTCTCTCTTTGACATATTTTGAATTATCACTACTTGCGGTTTGTTTGAAGTACAAACGATGTAAAAATAGGTACAAACGGGTACAAACGATGCTCTTTTGAATAGCCTTGGCCGTTTTTTGATATCTTAAAAAATACTCAAATTTCTTTCTTTGACATATTTTGAGTTGTCACTACTTCCGGTTTGGTTGAAGTACAAACGACGTAAAAGGAGGTACAAACGGGTACAAACGTTGCTCTTTTGAATAGCCTTGGCCATTTTTTGATATCTTAAAAAATACCCAAATTTCTCTCTTTGACATATTTTGAATTGTCACTACTTCCGGTTTGGTTGAAGTACAAACGATGTAAAAATAGGTATAAACGGGTACAAACGATGCTCTTTTGAATAGCGTTGGCCGTTTTCCGATATCTCAAAATGGGCGAAATTTCTCTCGCCAACTTACTTATTTTCAAATGTTTCTACTTCCGGTTTGGTGGAAGCACAAACGATTTAAATGGAGGTACAAACGGGTTGCAAACAATGCTCTTTCGAATGGCGTTGTCCGTTTTTTGAATATCTTGTACTTGCTTGCTAATTTTTTTTTTAACCCTTTCTATTTTTTTAACCTTAAACCAGGCTTCATCCGAGATATATGATTTGTTTAGCAAGTCATCGTCCCTTACATTGTTATTAAACCAATGATAATATTTCCAATTGCTTATCGTGATCTAATGGTAATAATTCCTGCTACCGTAGAAACTTTATAGGGATGAAAATGCTAACTTCTTTTGACAGCTCATTGCGCAAAAGTGTATTGATAAGCCTATAACAATTATAAAATGTAATAAACTATTTCACCTAATGTTAATATTGATTTTTTACCTGTTTGTTGAGCTATTACCACAGATAAATTCCCTTATTTTCTTACAGTATTCAGAAATACTATTGTTGGTGATATTAGATGTAAATATAAACGATTTGAAAAAAAAATATAAGATAAATAATCGAAAGATACTACAACACGCACGCCAATGTCGCTAAATGTCAAGAAAATTAATTTTTTGTATGAAATTTATATGTAGCTAACTTCACTCATTAAATTGGTAAAGGTGCATCCACACGTTCGGAGTTCGCCGAACTCCGAATGTTCGGCAACTACCGAATCGTGTGGACGCGACCGTCCACACGCTCGGAGTTCGCCGAACTCCGAGCAGATACGGGAAAACGCCGAATTGTTGGTATGAGAGTTTAGTGTGGTAGCATTGAGTGATTGCATGAATTAGGTTGGTGTTGTACAGAAATTATGACTGGTTATGAATCATTGCTGTCACTGCATAACTGAACTCTTTTTGGTTAGAAACCCGGCAAATCATAAATATTTGAAGTTCTGTCATTTTGGTTGAGCATGACAGAAACTCAATATGAATCACGGGCACCAGTAATTCATCTTTAGGTTATGAATATATTGACAACTGCAAGTACTTATGCTATTATTTAAGTTTGTTCGCGTCGCATGAACTATTTGCACCTTTACGCACTTTTTAGAACTTTTATGTGCAAAAGTGCATAAAGGTGCAAATAGTTCATGCGACGCGAACAAACTTTTTAATTTCTGTTATTTTCCAAGTTTACGATGATAAATGTATAGGAAATTATACAATGGCGAACAATCTGAACAAGAAAAGTAGTTTTATTGACCTTCTAACGTGATTGTTATCATTGAAACGTTCGCGTAAAAATTATAGGTTAATCAAAGAAATATTTTTTGCTTCAAATTTGTTCGCCATTATTTATCCAATTATCTACAAGTATCATACACCCGTATGAGTAATATTTACAATGAGGCGAATATGTTTGCACAAACACGGTCTACTGGGGATCTATGGATTCTTTATCACTTCAAATTGAGGGCCGTGAGGAAGGAGGGTGGTGTCTTTTAAATGATTATATATTAATAATATATCTAATTTTTTAATGTATTTGCTCTTCATAGACAAAAATCATATACTAATTTAAACCAGATTACACATAACAATATACATTTCGACCCTCTTTAGTAGAATTCAAGAAATTTGATGAATTATGAAAAGAGTGGTAAGCTTTGTAATATTTAGGATAACATTGCAATTATTTAATTACTTTATCTCAACATTAGTTTTAAAGATTAATTTTTATAAAACTTAAGATCTTTAATTTACTTGAATGCATCAATTTAATGTAATAATTAAATAACTAAAATTGCACTCATATAATGTCAAAAAAAAAACACGTTGAATTGTTATTATCTTTGGCCAAGCTGTATTTTCAGCATACGACCATAGTTGTTTCAGTAAATAAATTTGTATCTGTTACCCGCTGTCATATGTAACAGTTATTAACTGTAAGTAATAATAGTATGACTAGTAAGAGACGAGCTCACTAGACAGCTGTCAACAGCTTTCTCTCTCACTCTAAATACCTTCCCGAATGTGTGGACGGGTGCACGAACTCCGTCTAGCCGAACATTCGTGCGCCATTTTCCATTGCAGATCGGGAATAGGCAAACAGTTTGCCGACTAGTTCGCCGAACTCCAAACTGCCCGTCCACACGACTAGGAAACCGCCAAACTAGTGCTCGGAGTTCGGCGAACTCCGAGCGTGCGGATGCACCTTTATAAAGGTGCATCCACACGTTCGGAGTTCGCCGAACTCCGAATGTTCGGCAACTACCGAATCGTGTGGACGCGACCGTCCACACGCTCGGAGTTCGCCGAACTCCGAGCAGATACGGGAAAACGCCGAATGTTCGGTATGAGAGTTTAGTGTGGTAGCATTGAGTGATTGCATGAATTAGGTTGGTGTTGGTAACAGAAATTATGACTGGTTATGAACCATTGCTGTCACTGCATAACTGAAACTCTTTTTTGTTTCGCGGGAAACCCGGCAAATCATAAATATTTGAAGTTCTGTTCATTTTTGTTGAGCGTGACAGAAACTAAATATGAATCACGGATACCAATAATTCATCTTTAGGTTATAAATATTGACAACTTACGCTATTATTTAATTTCTGTTATTTTCCAAGTTTACGATGATGAATACCCATACATTCATTTTGCGTATACAATGGCGAACAAACTCGAACAAAAAAAGTAGTTTTATTGACCTTCTATAATTGTTATGACCACGTGATTGTTATCATTGAAACATTAATCGTAAAAATTATAGGTCAATCAAAGAAATATTTTTTGCTCAAATTTCTTCGCCATTTTTTATCCAATTATCTACGAGCATCATACACCTGTATGAGTAATATTTACAATGAGGCGAATATGTTTGCACTGTGGATGTATGGATT
Organism: Protaetia brevitarsis; assembly: GCA_004143645.1. Taxonomy (NCBI): domain Eukaryota; kingdom Metazoa; phylum Arthropoda; class Insecta; order Coleoptera; family Scarabaeidae; genus Protaetia; species Protaetia brevitarsis. Next base: position 63,072 of record RXPK01000210.1, read on the forward strand.
CTTTATCGTTTCAAATTGAGGGCCGTGAGAATGAGGGTGGTTTCTTTTAAATGATTATATATTAATAAATATCATCTAATTTTTAATTTGTTTGCCATTTATAGACAAAAAATCATATACGCATTTAAACCAGATCGTCACATAACAATATACTTTTCGACCCTCTTTAATAAAATTCAAGAAATTTGATGAATTATGAAAAGAGTGGTAAGCTTTTTAATATTTAGACTAACATTGCAATTATTTAATTAATTTATCTACACAATAGTTTTAAAGATTAATTTTATAAAATTAGATCTTTAATTTACTTAAAATGCATGCAATTAATGTAATAATGAATACTAAAATTGCACTCCTATCAATGTCAAAAAAAACACTTTGAATTGTTTATTATCTTTGGCAAATCTGTCATTTTCAGCATACGACATAGTAATTTCAGTAAATTAATTTTGTATCTGTTACCCGCTGTCATATATAACAGTTATAAAAAACTGTAGGTATAATAGTATGACTAGTAAGAGACGAGCTCACTAGACAGCTGTCAACAGCTTTCCCTCTCACTCTAAATACCTTCCCGAATGTGTGGACGGGTGCACGAACTCCGTCTAGCCGAACATTCGTGCGCCATTTTCCAATGCAGATCGGGAATAGCCAAAACAGTTTGCCGACTAGTTCGCCGAACCCCGAACTGCCCGTCCACACGACTAGGAGATCGCCAAACTAGTGCTCGGAGTTCGGCGAACTCCGAGCGTGTGGATGCACCTTAATAAGTATAGATAAATTTTTTCCGGAAAACAGTTTTTTTCTTACGACAATCATTTTGAATCACATGGTATCTTATTTTATATATCAGTATTGTTGTGGAAAAATCGCTTATTTTTTTTAAAACTGGAAATTTTTGTGTCTATTTTATGTTTGAACCAATGTCATTCAGGTATCATACGAGTAAAGACTCTTCTGATTTGACTATTTTTCTCAAGTATTGGTATTGAAAAAAGAAGCAAAGTTTCCGCTTGTCTCACCAGAAAAAGATACACGGATTAATTTCATGAAAGTGACAGATAGAGATAGTCCTATTACTGCTTTGTTTAAGTATAATTAACAATAAAGTTTGTTCGCGTCGCATGAACTATTTACACTATTATGCATTTTAAGAATGTTTGTGTTCACGTTGCATGAAACGTTTGAACTGTTATGTGTTCACGTCGTAGGTTCCTCGTGGAAAGTGCAGAACTATCTGCACGTGCCCCGAAGCGAGTGCGAAAAGTTTAAGCAGTTGAACCTTTGATTTAATTGTCATTTGTCAACTGCTGTCAGACAGATGTAGGTTATCGAATGAGTAAATTAACTTCCAAAAATGTAAGAAGGTAAAGAAATCACAGTGAAATTAACTCGTATTCATCGAGATGAATTTGGCAATGTTAATCGTATTGAAAATAATATTTATTGTAAGTTAGAAGGTGATTATTGAAGATATAAGTGGTGGATTTATGATTGTATTATCCTCGTCTTCTAAGGCTGAATCACAAAGTAACGAAACGACACAACCTCGCATTTTTTTTTTACTTTTCTCTATAAGGTGATGAATTAAAAATTTTTAGTTTTAGCTGCACCTAATTCAACTTAAGTACACCTTACTTCATGCGACGCGAACAAACTTTATACTTACCTACCTAAAATAGTGCACCGTTTTCGGATTCTATTATGGCACCTGTCAGTTATCACATCTAACCTATAGCAAATACAATATTACAATATTTGCCTATAGCCTATGCCTATATAGCATCGTTAGTTTGTGTATTTGGTTTATTATTAGTGATTTGTCGCCCGCTTTTCGCTTTCCTTCTATATTTTGCAAGAAAAATTGTTCGTTTTAGAACACAGAGCGTGACAGAGCCTTCTGTAAAGTTTTCAATAGGTAATAAGTTATTTTAATTAAAGGGAATGTAAAATCGAATTTACATCACTAATAATACTGAAAAACCGCGCATAAAATATCCTATTTATTCGGTTTTTAACTTGACTCAGAAGTATCGATTTGATTCATACGAATAAAAATCGATGACGTTGGTTAAAACATAAAATAAACAGACAGTACATAGATACCTATTTGTTTTAATGTTTGGAGATCTTTCCGATTGTAAGATATGACTGTATTTAAGTTTTGGTGTGGATACTAAACACTCTGTAGTTGTTGTTATAAATTAAAAAAAAAAAACAAGAATTTTTTTCCAGACCTACAGTAAGTACCCTAATAGTCAAATTTAAATTTCCCGCCACTATTTTTAGTAACTTCAATGTAAACGCATTAAAATAACTGTTAGTAGTATAAAATGGTAGGTAATTTTATGTTTCAACGTTGATGTTACTAAGAATAATCGCGGGCAATTTGAATTTGGCTATGTGGGTAAATATCTAAAATATTATTATGTCATAGAACGACGGGTTTCTAATATAACAAGAAGTTAAGTCTTGAAATAAGCTCTAAGTTCAGAATGCACTACTTTATTTAATGAAAAAATTACATATATTTGTGCCGAACAGTTCCAGCTAACACGATAAGAATAAGAACTTAACTTCTAGCAGTAACGCAAGTATTTACGCAAGGGTAAATTAAAATATTAGAATGGGGAATGTGAGTAACTACTCCGTAAATACCCACGGTGGTCCTACTATCAGAAGATGCTCATGTGGTTCATTACCGTGGCGCCAAAGAGTCTCATCGACGATTCTAAGTAAAAACGAAGAGTTGATCATTTACTCGCCCTCTGATGCATTAACTTTATTTCTAATGTGAAGCTAACAACCGAAACCCTAATGTGTTAAGCTTCAAATACAGCTCATAATCTTTCAGGGAACTAACATAATTGATCAGAGTAGTTTACTTTTCAATTGCTTTCTGATATCATTATCTTTAATCTCTACTAAGCAATGATTGACACTCAGCTATACTTATTGAGGTATAATATTCATAAACTCTGCGTAAAATCTGCAGAATTCATTGTTGGTTGATGATCGCTTAAAAACAGGTTTCAATTTATGCGATTCACTACATAATCACATACATATAAATAGGTTATTTTATTCTTCAGCTCCTACCAACTTTATTCCTTAATACATTACCATTGCATTAACGTTACCGCCATCATTGTGAATCAGCAGTAACCAAAATAAATAATAAAATTAAAAAAAGAAACGGAAAAGTTATGAGAAGCACGTCACGTAACAAAGTAAGTTAGAATTTAAAATCACGTGGCCGCCTTATATCTATTATCTCGATATTTTTCACTTTCGCAACCTTTACGTTCTTAACTCGAAGATCACGTTCTTGCATGGGGTCACGTGTTTATAATATTGTAATCACGTTTTTATTTTATTCTTTGAAACAACGAACTGTCGCAATAATTCCACGTTATATAAGATCGCATATGTGATATGTACGGTCACGTTGTTGTATAATAATAGTGAATAACAGCATATAATAGGATCGAAGGCACTACCACGAACCTTGAGCAGGCGTGGTGAAAGAATTCGACATTTCTTCCTGTTTCTCCTATATATCGTTCAAATTCAGTAAATAGTACGGATCTTATAAGAGATAAATACTTAACCAATACGCCGTAACTTAAATCTGAACGATCTATAGCCATCGTTTTATTGCTGTCGCGTTGGGAACGTGCTGTTGTTTGCTCATTTATTAATTTGGATTGGCGCTTCATCCGTGTTAGTGATAAGACGTGTTTCTTTTTTGCTAAATTTTTAGAGCGTGTTTCAACCTGTGTTATCCCTAATCCTTTCATAGTGTTTTATATCTGATATTTAACTTCCCACTTTTTGTAACTGAATTTAAGGTAAGGTTAATTGTTTAATTCTTGCTTGTGCATGCCTGCTTTTTGCTTTTGGCTTGTTAAATGAGTGTTATAAAAGGGGGCTCTGTGCCCCCTTTACCATCTGATGATGAATCCATGTCTGATGATAATATCTCCAATTCAAGGGAAATTGATAGAGAAAATGTTCACTCGAATATCAATCAAGTTGAAAGAAATACTTTGAATTCCCAAAATTACAGTAATATAAATACACAAAATAAGCTTCAGGAGAAACCTTGTTATAAATATAAGGATTCCAATCTGGGTCCATACATTGTTTATGTGCAAAACAAAGACGAAAAAGGAGCAAGCATTCATCCTTTAAGGTAGGTCGCATTGTGCATTTAGAAAAGTAGAAGGTATAATTAAAATAACTAGAAAAGGTAAAAGTAGAATAGCACTTGAGTTTGATAAATATGACCGTGCCAATAAATTTATTGATAATGATTTAAATGCGAGACATAATTGGAATAGTTTCATCCCAACTCATCTGGTAACATGTAAAGGAGTGATAAGAGGAATCGATGAAGATATGAATGCGGAAGAGATCAAAGCAAACGCTAGATGTGGCAACAGAGAGGTCCTGAATGTTCATAGATTCAACAGGAGAGTGGTGAATCCGGAAGGACAAGTAGAATATGTACCAACTAAATCGGTTGCTATAACTTTCTCCGGTAATGTCTTACCAAAGCACATCTTGATATATAAATGCCCTTTTGAGGTTAAGAGCTACATATTTCCGGTGATACAATGCTTCAAATGTCTTAGATATGGTCATACTAAAAACCAGTGCAAAGGAAATGAAAGATGCAAGCATTGCGGTGAGGATCATACCGATGATGGGAATTGTACTAGTGAGCTTAAATGTGCAATTGTGCAAGGAGCATATTGCTACTTCAAGGAATGTGAAAGTTATTTAAAACAGAAGGAAATTAAAAGTCTGATGGCATATGAAAATCTTACTTATTGGGAAGCTATGAAGAAACTAAATCCTCGAGCTCGTAATGAGGATATTGATGTATCTTTAGTACCACAACATTTTCCACCATTACAAGGCAATAGAAGTAAAACTTCCTATTCGTTTCATGTATCGAAATCAAGGCCAAAAAGACATTTTTCACAACCGACCCCAGGTTATGACAGGCAAGCCCATTATAAATTACTAAACAGTCCAGAACCTGTTCCTCTTAAGAAGCCAGTTTTTTATAGTCAAAGGGCAAGTTCCTCCAACAAACCATTGCCTGATCAGCAGCACTCTGTGGGGGCAGGATCTTTAAACAATAACGATCGTGATTATACTCAGCAGAAGAGTATTATTAATATTATAGAAGAGTTGACCCAGCTTGTGAAGAACGTTAAAGGAGCAGAGGAAGATACGAAGAAGATTATGGACCATGTTAATATTTTAAAGGGGCACGTAATCAAAAACATCATTTTATAATGTTTATTTTACAATGGAACGCAAGAAGTTTGAGAGCTAATAAAGAAAGTTTTGAGAGGTATCTAAGCGAACGTCATGTGGATGTGGCATGTGTATGTGAAACTTGGTTCAAAGCCAATGAACAGCTGAGGTTCAAAGGATATAAAATCATTCACGAAGCTAGAGAAGATGGCAAGGGAGGAGTAGCTATATTAGTTAAATGCGGATTACCCTTTGAAGATATTACATTAAACATTAGGAAGAATTCCAGATTTCAAGTTATAGGAATTAAAGTAAATCAGATTAATATCCTATCTGTATATATTCCACCAGATTTGACAGTTACGGAGAACACCTGGAATGAAATTTTAAGCAATTTGCAGTCACCGTTCATTATTTGCGGTGATATGAACGCGAATAATCCCTTGTGGGGGCAGTTCCATCAGCAACAGAAACGGTTTAGAAGTGGCTAATTTTATCCTCAATTCTGATGTCTCACTCTTCAATGATGGTTCTGCAACCCGAGTCTCACATCCAGACTGCCATAGTAGTGCAGTGGATCTAACTTTTGTTTCGCCAGACATCCCCTTAAATTTTGACTGGAATATATGTGAGGATAGTCTAGGAAGTGATCATTTCCCCATTAGTATTGTCAACAGGTCTATCACTCGAGCGTCTGAAACAAATACATTGGTCAGCACAAGAAAGTTCAACACAAAAAAAGCCAATTGGGAAAATTTCCGTACTATGATCTCAGACTTACTGCAAGATTCCAACGGAAACGATTTCGATTCTGTCTTAAGGACTGCAATAGAGCAAACTATACCTAGCGCAAATAGCCACCTTTTCAACCCTCGAAGCAAGACATGGTGGGACCAGGAGTGTGAGAACCTTGTAAGTCAGAGAAGAGCTGCTCTTGCTTCTTATAAGAATAATCCCAGCTCAAATAATTATCTAGAGGTTAAAAGAATAAGTGCACTTGTGAAGCGCAAATTGAAGAGTAAGAGAAGGAATAGTTTTATTGTCTTTTGTAATAGCATAAATAGAAATAGCAGAGTGGTAGATATATGGAAAAATGTGAAAAAATTCTCGAGGAAATTTAAGGAATCGAATAATATTGACATCAGACATGTAGAGTGTTTTTATAAATTATTAGAAAGCTTATCGCCATGTGGTGCAGTAAATAAATGTATTTTTTCCACCCTCTGATGTAAACAGGCATGCAGTTTTTGAGAAAGTTAATGCATCGGAAATTAGAGGAATAGTTCAAACGTTGAAAAATGTGGCTCCCGGACTTGATGGACTAGACAATACTATAATTAAGAATCTACCAGAAGTAGCTCTTGAGGCACTTAAGGCATTGTTTGATGACATCCTTGGAGGACATACTAGCATTCCAATAGAATGGAAAACTCAAGTTATTCACCCAATTAAAAAGCCTGGGAAAGATCATAATTTATTATCAGGATGGAGACCTGTTTGCTTGGGATCCTCTATAGGGAAACTTTTGAGAAGGTCATTGCTAACAAGTTGGAGTGGTTTCTTGAGACTCACAACATCTTGGCGCCAGAACAATGGGGATTTAGAAAAAGGTAGAGGTACTGCGGAGGCTGTTACAGTTTAATATCTAAAATAAGTTCGGCATTTTTGCAAACAAATTGGTAATGGCCTTATTTCTGGATATTTCAGCTGCTTATGATAATGTGAATATAGATGTACTTGTAGATAAGTTGATCGATTGTAACATTCCCTCACACATTATTAAAACCATTTATGATTTACTCAACGATAGGATGCTGTATATTAAATCCATTGACCAGTTTCTGGACCGCGGCGTACATCGCAGGAATTCCTCAAGGATCCCTTTAAGCACTCTTCTATTTAACGTTATATGAGAGACCTCCCGAATGTCGTGGACGAGGCAGAGGTGGTAATTTACGCTGATGATCTTACAATTTTTATCGAAGGAACTAATCTGCAAGAGATTGGCTGCTAGTATTAATAGATCCTTAGACAGAATTATGACCTGGATGTTCCAGCATGGGTTATCTATTTCTCCCACGAAAAGTAAAGGAGTTTTATTTAGAAAGGAATGCAACCACATTTCATACCCGCAGTTCGTATTGATAATGTTCGGGTGCCTTTTACCACTTCATTGAAGTTCCTTGGAGTTCATCTTGACGCTAAACTATCTATGAAGGTTTCTTTGAAGACGTCAAAAGGAAAACTTCTCAAGGCCTAAACATCATGAAAAGTATTTCAAGAATTAGATGGGGAGCTGATCCAAAATGCCTTTACATATATATTTTGCGATTGTTAGATCTCATATTGATTATGCTCTTTTATAATGCCTGCATTGAATAAAAACAAACCTAGATCTTCTGCAACGTATTCAGAATTCTGGTCTTCGACTAGCCTTGGGGGCTATTGCTCTACCCCGGTGATAGCATTGCATGCTGAAGCTTCTGTTTACCCGATTGCCCTTAGAATCGAACAAATGGCAAATAATTTTGTTCTTAAACATTATAGCTAAATTCTGATCCTATCAGAAGGAATTAATAAACTGGAGTTCACTGTTAAGATTTTACCCAACTGGAATAGAGGCCTAATTCCACCTTTGATAAAAGCCTATAGATGGGCAAAGAACCCTGAAGGACTTGAGTATGAGTGATAAGTTAGTTTGCTACACCCTTAACCGATGGAAATTTTTGATCTCCAGAGATTATAATAGATGGCCGCTTTAGCAAAGCCAATGCAGATATCAGCAAATTTTTCTGGACTTAGTTAGAACCTATTTTTCGCACTGCATTGAATTTTACACCGATGGCTCTCTCTTTCACGATCCTCACGTGTTGGATATGGTGTTTTTTGCCCTAGTTGAACATTGTAGAGAAGGGTGCACTCCCTGCGCTGACTAACATATTTGTGGCTGAGATCTTTGCTATTATATAGAGCTCTCTCTTTGTGCCAAGCTTCCATATTGCTAATGCAGTGATATTCTCGGACTCACAAGCAGCTATTAGAGGTCTATGCGGGTTGGGAATTCAGCTGGTCTACATCCGTTGATGCTGAATGTAGAAGAATTGCTTCGCAAATTAAGGAAACAGGTGATTTAACTTTGGTTTGGGTTCCTGGACATAAAGGTATCTCTGGAAACGAAAAGGCTGACGTTTTGGCGAAGGACGGGTCATCTGAGAATATTCGTTTTACCAAGATATTCTCCCTGGATTGTAGAAGATTGAGTGCTCAGCTGGTAAAGGAAAAGTGGGAAGATGAGTTTAGTACTTCAGCATTAGCACAAAGATACAAAGCTGCAATTGGCAACCGTTTGCAAAATCCTTGGTTTTCTAAATTAAAATATGGAGGAAGAGAATTCATAACTACATTATGTAGATTGAGATTCAACCACAACCAGTGTAAATGTCATTTGTTTAGATTAAACTTGGTTGATAGCCCGAACTGCGACTGTGGTGAAGTTGAAGATCCCGATCACATCTTTTTTCGGATGCAATGGAAGAACTCTTCAGTCTAACATTCTAATTCAAGAGCTTATACGATGTGGTGTGACTCCGCCTTTTAACGTCAACAGCTTATTAGCTACAGAAAGATTACAAATCTATACTCTACTTTACAAATTTCTTAAATCCAATAGTATTTCAATATGATTTGCTTTTTATTATTGTCATGATTATTAATTTCCCTGTCCCTGACCGAGGTCGTCTTTTATTTTCCTGTGTGTGTAATGCTCCGCGACCCGGAGCGAGAAGAGTTTTTTCCCTCCCTTGTTTACACGCTTCTGCTTTGCATAGCTTTTGTAGTGCATAGAGTTTAGTAACTTTTAGTTTCAAATATTGGAGATATGGATTTGTTCCAGACGAGCTATTTGGCTCAATCTCCAGTATGTAATGGTGGATGGCTGAGTGGATCTTCGATATAGATCACGGTGTCATTAAAGAAAGAAGAAGAAGAAGAGAATTTATTAATTTGTAATGCAACGTGTTAGAATGCGAGTTTAAGAAATTGTTTATGTATGCATTATATTACATTACCTTCTACGGATGATTTAAAATGAAAAGCAGGCTAAACCAGGAAATGGAATACTTAATATTTTTTTTTTGCATTGCTTGTCCAGTAACCAAAGCAGCGGCTCCTAGACGGTCAATAGTATGCTGGTAATTTATATTACATAGATACACAGTATTATTGTTGGTTGGTTTAGATATTAATATTCATTTTTGTTGCATAAATTTTTAGTTAGCATTTAGCGTTTCTCTACGTATAGTTTCTAGTTAACATGTTGATTGATGCTGAAGTTGTCTGTGTATGCCTACCCAGTAAACCAAATTCAAATTTCCCGCAATTATTTTTGGTAACTTCAACTTAAAGGTATTCAAATAACAGGTTCGTTCGCTGGTGTTACACCAATTACACTGGTGCATGTTTTATCTTTCTTATGTACCTACACAGTAAATCTTCTATCCTATTTTAATCACAAGCCAGTGTAGAAAGTGTAACACCAGCGAACAAACCTAACTACTAATGTAGTACAAAATCGTAGGTAATTTCGTGCTTTAATGTTTTACTAAAAATAAGTGAGGGAAATTTAAATTTGATTTACTGGGTATTGTATGGCTGTTGGCTTGAAAAAGAAGAACTTTCTTTACTCTTCCTTTGCTTTCGCAGCCATATTTATCATTTAACCATTACGACACTAACCTTTTTTTTCTGTTTCAGATAGAACTGAACAAATATTCCGCAATGCCACCCATAGACAATGCGATTTACGCCATTCTGCGCAATTGATTTTTATAGCTTAGATTTTGCCATTGGTAGAGTTATTACTTGCGTTATTTCTTAAAATCACGTTTATTAATTATAAGTTAACAAGCTTTCCGTTAATTTTTTTTCTAATAATAGTTATAATATTCACAAATTCAAATGTATATTGCAAAAACCAAATTTAAATGTTCCACAATTACCACCCACATAGCCAAATTTAAATTGCCCGCAATTATTATCAGTAACTTCAACGTTGAAATATAAAATTACCCACTATTTTGTACTACATTAATAGTTACTTTAATGCCTTTACGTTGAATTCACTAAAAATAGTGGCGGGAAATTTAAATTTGGCTATTAGAGTTTTCAGTAACTTCCAATACGAAGGTATGAAAATAACTAAAAAACAAAATAAATAATACAAAATTCTAGGCAAAATTAAATGAATTTATTAGGGGTGTTTATTACATTCCTATTTGACTATAAAAACTTGAGATCACTTGAGGTTTAAATTTGACTAATATGACAAGATGATCGCACGTTGTATGGCATAGTACTAGTTTATCTATGGTATGACACACACTGTATATTTGATAAATAAATACTTATATTAAAAGAAATCATATTGATTTATACAAATGTCTTACACAAATAAGGAAATTAAAATAAAATACTTTTATAGAATTCTTTATTTTTGTAAAATGTCAAACGTCATTTCAAACTTCCATAAAATGACACGTATCTGCAAATCTACACATAACCTTCAACCTTCTGTATTATACCTGTGATATAAACTTAAAGATAAGAAAAAACATACGAAAAATGCCAGCAAAGTATTCGAAATAGTATTAATCAAACGCTTTTGTGCAAAAAAGTCATTTTTTTTACTTAAATAGTTTTTAGCGCTTCTGCTTTTCGCAAACGCTCACTCTTTTTCTAGAAGATCTCATGATGGATTAAAAACCTTTTTAAATAAACTGATATGTTCAAATTGGAATCCTATATAACTCCCATAATTTTAAGCTACGTCGACAAATATATCAAGAATTTTAGGGCTGAAGATTCGCAGGTAAGTAAAAGTAATTATAGGTTAGTTGTGGTTTTTGTGCACATAAAGGCATTTCAGCTGTCGTTATGGGGTGGGGCAGCTTCTTTTCACAATCTGGACCTGCGTTTGGAGGTTTTAGAGCAGGAATTGCAGTTGCCATTCAGTTTTGTGTCGGGACATATACATGAGTTACTAATACATGTGCCATGGACAAAATTGACATCGGAACCCATAACTATCACTATAAATACAATCGGTAATGTATTATAACTATTTTAAGTGCATTATAATTGTTGAATGTTGAACAAACAGAATGTATTTTGAAATTGCGAAGCCCAGATACCGCAAAAAGCGTGGAGGCAATTCCGAAGAAGCCCGTCCATAAAAAGTAAGTTGGGTATCGCGTTTTCGTTCGTAGTTTAAAAGAATTTTATTGTAGAGCTGATGTGGAAGCACCTCCTAGTTACGTACAATCGCTTATTAATAAAATTGTCGGTAATATTCGGATATACTTAAAGAATCTGATTTTAAAATATGTCGAGGAAGATATTGTGCTATCAATGAATGTAAAATTGCTGACATTTGAATCGTGTAATGAGAAATGGCAGCCGGCATATACAGGTATGTTAAATTATGTATTTTTTTTTTATCATTTCAGGAGGATACTTTTTCATACAGTAGCATTATATATACTTTATTTACATTACACATCTACATTTACACTTTATTACAATTATGTACAATTATTAATGTTTGGTCATGCTGAGCATATCATTAAATAATTTTTGCGTTCAGTTAGAACTTGTCTTAAGTTATCTGCTTTTCTAGTTTTGTAGTCATGACTCTCTATGGAAGATTTATTGTAAAATTTTCAGAATTTTTACACTTTTTATTGGTTCTTTGATTGTTGCGCTGCTCTTTCTTTATTGAAGACCCTGTATTTGTTTAAACGAGAAATAAATTTTGTTATGGTTTTAACAATTTCTTTATTCATTCTGCTAGAGCTTTTAGTGAAGCATTTTTATTTTTATGTATCATTTTCTCTGACTTATTTTGTTTTTTTTTTTGTGTGTAGGCTTGTTTCTGAAACAAATATTATATTATTTTAGTCATATTAAAAGCTTTTTAAAGTTGCTTTTAAGAGTGACATATGATTGCTTTATAAATTGTAATTGAAATCAGTTTGGTACCTGCAGTTCTTATAAATGAAAAGTTTTTTTATATATATATTTCACAGTTACCGAGAGTTTATTTTTAAAACTAGTATGCATATTACTAACTTATAGATAATTTCCCAGCTATAGTTACTTTGAGAAAACTAATAACAATCAACGACCTCACAATTGCTTGGATAAACGTAACTCCTCTGGCAAAATAAGATGTATACCAAGAACCGATGCTGTATCGGTGTTTCCTTTATTAATGCATCTACTCAGAAATCCTTCCCGTCGGCTGCTCATAAGATTGGACGACCAGACTCGATATACATTGCACTAGGTAGTGATACTTCTAATTAAAACAATATACATTTTAATGTCGCAATATCTTGATTCAGTATGGAGTTCAGTACGACAGAACAGCAGATTCCGATGGTGATGAGATTATTATTGCTACTGAATACTTTAACAAATAGAGATTTTAAAAAGGAAAGTGAAGCTAGTATCCCAGAGGAAGTTTCAGAAGAGCCAGGTATACTGATTGTTTTTAATTTAAAGGCGAAAAGGCTTCAGGTTAATTGTTTTAGAGACATCTGAAGAAGGCACATCATGGGCTGGATGGGCTTGGTCGTTTATCCCAGCTTTATTACCAATATCTGAGGAAATGGATGAAGAACAGTCTGTTCTAACCATCAAGACCCATACTCATATTGGTGTTTTTCGATAATGCCTCACTTTCATTTAAAGTACTGTAACATCGAATTTAAAACTAATTTTTGGTGAACACTATCGAATTGTAGGTGTCAGAGGCTACTGGTGAAAGAGGTTATTATCCACAGAGGAAAGTCAGGTACTGGCCTCTTTTAATCCTGCGTTTGCAAGGCCTATATACAGAATTTATTACGCATGGGATAAAATGGACTAACGTCAGAGCTGGAATCAGTCACATTCACATTGCAAACCGATGGGGAATTGCACTGGTGGCTATTCCGATATCCCCGAGAATGGGGATCCGATGGAGTATTTTGATGCAGGTAATGACATTATATAATATTTTTAAAACGATAATTAAAAAAAAAAATTGAAATGATTGCAAAATTTATAGATGAACGTTACATTCTAAGTACTTGAATATTCTAAAGAAGGGGTTAACCTCCTGGAAATACTATCAACGAGATATCCAGAAGTAAAACATCATTTTGTAGAAGCTATAACCTAGAAATTCAATTTACTTTCTGTTTCGATCAATACAATATCTTTATTGCCAATGATCATTTATACTGTGTTACTTTTATTTAAAGTTAATTTATTTAGTATCAACCAATTAGCTAATTTGTCCAAATCCATGTTCATTGTATTCCATATCACAGATCACGTGTCAGCAGGAATGATTATGTCTTTTCTCATATTCCGAAAAAGTCCTTTACGTATTACAGTAAAAAACAAAGGACCAAGTATAGTTCCTTGCGGGAACACTTGTGGTAACTAACCTGTAGCTATTTCTATGTTAACCTATTCTTGCCCTTTGTGTACAATAACGGATTTAATGATTTTACTCTGTAATTTGCAAGACATGTTCTATCCATAACTTTGTAAACACCTCATCAGGCATCACTTTTAGCCATTCGACAACCTCTTATAGATTGGATAAATAGTGATTTTGAGTTATTTTGATGCGACTAATTATTGCGTGTTCAATTTCATTGCTTACTTTGTACATACCTCAGTTTTGCCTTCCATTAATAAACAGTAGACAGTAATAGTATAACCACAACACGGTATGATAAAAACTAATACATTTACATAGATACTGAAACTAATGTACCACATATCTGTAAAAAAATATTGCATTAATAGATTGTGGATTAAAACTATTCAAAAAATAAATCAGAAATTAAAACAATAAAAGTACGATTAAAAAAATAATTGAAGCTATGAGTGGATGAAGGTGCTATGTGGCATTTTAAAAACTGTCTTTTTTGCATGAATCAAGGTGTTTTGTACCCTCTTTCACATAGCACCATCAAAAATTCCAGAAATTCAAGAACACTCTAGTCTTGTGAATGTATGAAGGGGTTATGTTACACTATTTTGAGAAAAATTACATAAAAAACTTAATTTCTGAAAAGTTTGATTTGTAACACTTCATCCACTCGTGTCTTCAATTATCTACAATTTTATCAATAAAATTATAAACGATTATATAAGTATCAGCAGACAAAAAATCTAATATCAATAATTTAATCTTGCTTTTCTTGACCAAGAGGGTTTATTATATTAAATGAAAATCCTGAGTAGAGTGGTCGCAAATATTTTAATTAATTTGGTTAAATTACAATGTCCTGACGTTTCAATGAAATCATTCTTTTTCAAAGGTTTAAATTTATACTTTACGACTCAATTTACTGTTCCATAGCCTTCTTTTTTAAAAAAAATATGCAAATTAAACTTTTAATTCAGTCCACAAATATATTTTTTCAGTTGTGGTTTGACGACAATTGAAAATGTTGTATTGTTCTATTATTGTTCTTGTTTTTTTCAGAAAAAAATATTTGGATAACTCAATTAAAAGTTTAATTGTATAATATTAAAATAAAAATAATATAATGAATCAAAAGATATTTTTGTTATTTTTTATTAAACATATACTAGTTAATTCCATTCTTAAGAATTACAATGAATACATTTAATTTATTTGTTATATAAACATATAAAAAGTATAAAACAGTTCATTCCATTCTGTTTATTATAATTTCTTAAAATAGCTACATGTTTCGGCCTCTATGCCCATCTTCAGGTTATCTTACTAAAATATAGACGTAATATAATGTATTCTCACGAGACACACACCACGACACACATTTAAATTTCAATTTCATGCGATCCTTTCTCTCAAAAAAGTAGTTTATAAATTCGATAATGCTTTTGAATTTGTTTTCACAAAGACTTTTAGTAGATAGCCTGAAGATTGCCAATAGAGGCTGAAACATGTAGCTAATCCTAAAGAAAATTATTATAAATAGAATGGAATGAACTGATTTATATTTTTTTTACTAATTTAATTATTCGTTATCTTGGTATTGTCGGAAATGAAATAAAATGATTTAAATATTTATTTTTAAGTTTATGTTTTTGTTTTTTCCAATTACATTTCTTTTCAAAACAAAATTAAGCAATGAAAATTAATCTGCAATAAACAATTATTTAGTTAATATTGTAATAAATTATATATATATATGAACAAAAAGAAATAAACTTTAAAATTATTTGGATAATTTTATTCAATTTCTGGCAATACCAAGATAACCAAAAACCAAATCATCAATCCAAAACGAAAAACACCAAAAAACTTCAAAGTATATTTTACTTATCATCCATTAACAATTTGAAAACAGCGATACATTCAATTTAATTTGACTTTTTTTCGTAGCCCAACCTTGCATTGTACATAAATGTCATGTTGCATCATTGTAAATGAATTTCCATTATTAATCTTCATGAAAATGTAGGTTCTACTACGACCGCACACAAAACCGATTCGTTATTCGACAACGAAGCAGTAGAAAATAAAGGAAAGAAAAGACGGTACAACATATCCTGGGATTCCCATATGCAGCGCTACACCGAATCGACGCTCCTAGACAAATCGCCAGCGGTGGCGTTCGATATGGTTTCCGAAGTTCTAATCTCTGACGATATGACTAACGAGGAATTATCAGAGATCGGCAGCGATCTCGAATATAGGTGAGAATTAAGAAGACGATACCCGAATATCCTTCTACTATTCCACTTCATCTTAGCAACGTACCGCATCGCACCCTTCTGCGAACCGTAGTCGGACCGTTACGATTTAGAATATGCGCCGGATTAGTGCATCGATTAAATTGCATCGTAGCCGTGGCCTCCTCCTACGAGTACGCACCGTATTTTGTGCCGAAGCCGCAATTGTCGAAGCAGAACTGTTGCCTCCTCGTCGGATGATTATGACGCTTTAAACGATAACATTCCGATGAGCGTCATGCAGTATACCATTGTCGCGCCTGTGATAGAATTCCATCTGTTCGATCATCCGTATTTCAAGTCGACCAAAGACCAGTTATTTCGGAAACGAAAGGTATTTTTGCATCGATTTGTAATTGTCACCGTAGATAAGTTGATGGTTCATTCAATGTAATAATTTTTCGTACCGGTATTGTACCTCTATATAAAAGTATAGCCCACCTGCATTTAGAAGTGCTATATATTAGGGTGATTTTATAAAATCGGCTTTCGATTTATGTAGGGGATACCCTCTAGAAATGTGCCATATAGTGTAAAAACACTATTTTGAAGGTTACAGCTCGATCGAACTTTCCCGTGCCGCAAGAGAATTGCAGTTTGAAAAAGTTGTCATTTTTTCGGGAAAAATGGCATTTTTTCCGCTTTCAACACTATTGGAAAAAATTTGAGTAGGTAATATATATCGGTAATACGAAATTTCCATAGAATAATTATCAACATATCAAATGTTATCACTAGAGACCGGATTATATATATGCAAAGGAAAACGTGGAATACATGTGATGGCAAAATGATTGGTCGACTAAGAAAAAAAAACTGTTTTTTCGAAAAAATTTAGTCTGTACTTATACCAATTTAATGAACGAAGTAGCTACATACAAATTTCAATACATTAAATGAATTTTCTTTGACATTTAGCGACATGGCGTGCGTGTTGTAGTATCTTTCGATATTTATCTTATAATTTTTTTCAAATCGTTTATATTTACATCTAATATCACCAACAATAGTATTTCTGAATACTGTAAGAAATAAGGGAGATTTACCTATGTAATAGCTCAACAAACAGGTAAAAAATACAATATAAACATTAAAGTGAAATAGTTTATTACATTATTAAATTTATCGGCTTATCATACACTTCAGCGCAATTAGCTGTCAAAAGAAAGTTACATTTTCATCCCTATAAAGTTTCTACGGTACAGAAATTATTACCATTAGATCACGATAGGCGATTGGAATATTGTCATTGGTTTAATAACAATTTAAGGGACGATGACTTGCTAAACAAATCATTTTTCTCGGATGAAGCCTGGTTTTATCTAACAGACTATATCAATTTACAAAACTATTATATCTGGTCTGCAGAAAATCCACACGAATTTCGAGAAACGCAATTGCATCCCGCAAAAGTTGGAGTTTGGTTAGCTATGTCCAGGCAACGAATAATAGGGTCAATTTTGTTCGAGGAAACTGTAACAGCCCAACGTTACCAACAGATGTTGGAATTGTTTATTGCAGAGTTACAAGAAAATGAGCTTGAAGCAGGTTATTTTCAGCACGATAATGCTCCAGCACATACTGCTCGACAAACCTGCCAATATCTTCAACAGTTTTTTTACTGACATGTTCGTTAGAGCACAAAGATGGCCACCAAGATCGCCTGATCTAACCCCATTAGATTACTTCATGTTCGGCTATCTAAAAAATAGGATCTATAGAAACCGCATGTATACCATAGAAGAACTGAGAGATGCAGTTTTGTCACTAATATTATTACTAATTGTATGTTATAATTTAAAATAATAAATAAATTTAGTTAAACACCAGTTAGTACTGAATTGTAAAATCATAATTTAGTAAAGTTAAATATTATATTTCATTTTTACAAGCAGAAACACCAATCCATAGTCGTTTATATAGTGCGAGTTCAAATATAGGTTACGTTTTCCTTATTTATGACAGATCCGTTTACTTTCTTATGTTCCAACACTGACTTAGTTCAAACCTTCATTACAAACACGCGGCATATACCTACACCCTGTTACTATCTATAGGAGCGGAATTGACAATCATTTTGAATCTCTGTGTATATGCATCGATTTTTGAGAAAATATGCATATATGCAAAAAAATTGCGACAATATGCAACATTTTTACATAAAATAAATAAGAGCAGAAATTTAAACATTAACTTTATTGAACAAAATTTTTTCACAACATATTTCTAAAACAATTTATAATTAAATGTTTTTCAAAATTGTGTAAAAGAAAGTTTTGCCTTCTATCAGAATACATATGTTTCGAAATAGAAAAGCTTCTTTCAACATCCACAGATGTAATTGGTGCATTTTTTAACTTTGCAATACATTCTAAACTAAAATTAAAGTCGAAATCGTTTACTGTTTCACCTTCCAAAATTTTCTTAACTTTCTTCAATTTCAAATGCCATGCATTTTTATTTATCACTTTTTTAAATTTATCGTATATAGAATTACCTATTGTACCCTTAACCTTCTTACATAGCATATCAAATTCGTCTACTATTTCGACTGATTCCGAGAGCGACATCTCTTGCGTTTCTAGTTTTTGGAATGGAACTTGAAACAAAGCTATAATTTGACTTAATATACAAAAAGTACATTACATCTTTTTACAATTTTCTAGAGCAATGCAATCAGCAGTGATTTCAAGGATTACATTTTTTATTCCTTCAAAATTATCGGCGAAAAAAAATGCAGCCTCTAACCATGTACCCCATCTGGTAATAATCGATTCAGGAGGCAACTTAACCCCGGGAAGTCGCTTCTTATAAAATTGGATTCGTAAAGGTGCTTTTAAAAATACTTTTTTAACATTGATAATTAAATTATTAATCAAAGGAAATTGATTCCTAATGTCTTCGACTACACGATTGAACCCATGAGCTAAACAAGTGGTATGAATAATGTTACTATAAAAAATATTAAATTTTGCGCGGCTTTTATCATGTATGGTGCAGCGTAGACAACATTAATAAATTTTTTCACAAGGTATACTTCCAGGTAAAAAGAAATTTGATAAACCTTCTTGAACGAATTGGGCAATTGCCACATTATTTGTTTTTTGAAGTTCTTTGCAATAAATTAAATATGATTATACTACTAAATATCTCATGAAGAATTCTATTAACAAATGGGCAATATAACGCCACACTTATCCGTACTTTATCTACCATGATATGAATAAAATTAATCCCTACCAATTGTTGAATTTCTGCTATTGTTTGCTGGTAACAAGATGTGACATAATTTTTTCGTAAGGTACTTTCGTCAGGTATATTATGTTTGCAATATTTTTGCAGAAATGATTTCAAATTAACATTGTTTAATCTTGCTAATGGTATCTTAGACAAATTAATGCGTTAACAATCAAATCGTAGTTTCGTGAAGTTGATGCTACACATTGACGTATAGATTGTGCACACATGCGGATCGCTTTAGTTTTTCACATTTTCCAATATGCGATGGAGTTTTAGCGTGTTGATCAATCAGTATTTTCTCCAGAAGACACTACAACAACAATTGTCATTTTATATCAAAAGTTAAAGAATTTAAAGATAATTGTAAAGCTTTTAGTAAAATTAAACTTACCAGTTTACTGCAGGCTCGACAAAATATTTTGTCGCCATCCTTTACCAATTCAGGATATGACTTAACCATAAAGAAATTTTGTTCGCTATACTCATTGTATGTACACACAGTATTTAAAACGTAACACAATTACATGCTGTTTCGCTAAAAGATATTCAATGAATGAATAGTTTATTTGGGAATTAATAATAATAAAACGTATTTACCACATCCTCCCTTGCTAGGCGAAATAAATACGTGCAGTTCTTGGTAAAAAGGTTAGAGAAACCATGTAAAAATTTATCGTTCTGAGAATTGTCGCTTGTCGATCTACATTAGGGAATCACTAGGAATTTTTACTAAATAGAAAGGATAAGAAAAAGCGTAAATATGCAATATATGCCAATCACCTAATTACGCTAAAATTTAATTAGTGTGTAATACGTCTACATATAGACTATAAAAAGATATGCAAAAATAAAATATATGCACTTTGCATATAATCCGGTCTCTAGTTATTCACCAATTCTTATTCTTTTCCGTATTTTTCCAGGAAAATTTCCACACTAATCCCGCCTTCCACTCCCTAACCCATACATTACCGAAACTCACGTTAGAGATACAAAATGTATCGACGCACGTATACAAAAACCGATATACACTAAAAGATTGGTACACACGGTTTGTCAATTACCCGATCCACCGAAGCATATGTTCGACGCCTGTTACGTTAATCTATCCGTTAAGGTGATAGGATTCTGTTCGCGATTAATGTTGTCTACGACGAAACATACGACCATTATAATGCCCTTCAATGCTACCTTCAATAATACGACCATAATCGATTCTGAATATTGGACGAATCCCGAAACACTGCATAACGAAATGACGGCAAAATCTGGTAATGATATATTGTATAGGTACAATGTGTTTTGGATTTTATCGATAAATAATCTTCGATTTTCAGATAGCATTACCCTCACAGCAACTAAACCGAAAGCTCTCTTAATCACGATGATATTAAACAAATTGATTAGTATGAGGACGGACGACGCGATCCAATTCATTTCTAACAGTTCAATCTTACAAGATGCAACAATTGAGAGTAATAACAATATATGAGGCCAGTAGATGCAAAACATTATATATTGTAACGTTTTCGGGGTTCAAATTATTAACGCAGACGATTTATTTAATAAAAAGTATTTATTTCTTCATTTTGCATTCTAATAAAAATATTCTAATTAATAAATAACAAGTACTACTAAAAACACTCATTAAACTAATTCACTTGAATACTACTATTTACATTCAGCTATTTATTTCCGCTATTATTTATATTTACTTCAACAATTAGATTAATCTGAAGTTTTCCTAAAGTTTTTTGATAAATTCGCGCTAGAAATTTCGATTACAAGTTGACGTGGCATATAATAGCGCCATCTATGAGCAGTTTCGTGAGCTCCTTTCTGAAGAGATGGCGCCATCTGCCGGCGCAGCAGGGAACTTACATTTCAAATTTAAAAGTAGACGCGCTAGACCACTCACTTGCTCACGTGTTGTGGACAATCCTGGACAGGTTCTGGTTCAATATACGAAACCAGTGATTCTTTTCTTGCTGATTACCACCTTTTTCGTCCGATCGCCTATAGCAAAGTGACTTCATTGAGGCCGTCCAGGCTATTCACTTCTCAAATGCCAAATCAGTCCTTAACATCGGGTGACTGACTCTTGTAATACAAATTCATTTGTTTTTAAGAGCCCTCAAAAGATTGCCATCCACATGATGGACAACATTATTGCACCTCGATCCTGCATATCTGTCACTTGGGGTTTCTAACCTCTTCTATTATCACCAAGTGAAGAGTAGGGAGGTTTAGAAGACATTATATTGCTGTTGTGTCAGTAGTCCTATAACTATATATTGTTAACTATCAATAGTTGGCTATCACTAACTATGTTACCCATTGACAGCAAATATTTTCGATAGTTAAAAATGCCGATAGTCTTCAACACTAAGTACTAGCAATTTAAGTGTTTTCTTTGCATAAATGATACAAAACTTATGGCACTCCACCCTGTTCTATTTTACCCGGTTTTGGAATAAACTATGACATCTTTTTATCTTTGATTGACACAAAAAGATATCTGTGGGCAGTAGTAAACGCGTGGAGAATATGGATTTACACTTTCAATAACTCTAGGTTTTACAGATTCTTCTACAACAAAAAGTGCAAGTAACAAATTAATGTATTACAGTTAATAGCAGAAATACATTAATTTATTATTTCCTCACTGTAAAAAGCTTGCAATTCTTGCATAATTGCTGTCCTGTCGGCCTTTCAAGATCTAATATCGACGTATGTTCAGTTAAACGCTCGAACTTGCATATCCTCTTAGCTTAATTGGTAAAGCGCTCGTCCGGAAAACGAGAGGATGTAGGTTCGAATCCTGCGTGAGGAGAAAATTTTTGCTTGGGAAAAATTCCTCCTAATTATTACAGTTAATAGCAGAAATACATTTGTTTGTTATTTTCTCACTGTAAAAAGCTTGCAATCGTTGCAAAAAGGTGAAATTTATTTATAATCCCGTAACACTGCACTGAACACTTTGGCATTCAAAGCAATGAGGTGTATTGATTGTTATTTTTTGAGTAGTCTGCCTAGACATAAATTGTCCCAGGTGTTTTTGTAGCAAATATATCATTTCTGTACATTATGTACAAAATCGGTGTCAGGTTTCCACCCTGTGGAATTCCATATCCTACAGTTAGTTGATCGCTTTCAGAGTTAGTAGTGTTTGTTGTGTGGATTCTGTTTGACAAATATGTTTGTATTAGGTCCAGTGTACCATATCTACCATAGTATCCAAAAGTATATCAAATTCAACTTTTAAATTTTTATACAAAGTTCTGCATCTATTGGCCTTATATTATGCAGAAATATTTTAAATCAGTATTACATACACATATTGATTTTTAGATAAAGCATGTTTGGAAATATTAATTGAGGATATAAAACTAAAAAAAATCTCTACGAACTCAACTTTTGCCCTAGACGCATCATTAGGTTCCATAAGAGCATTCATATTTGATCCCGTAGAGAACGTTACCACCTCATCCGGATACATACTGAGAATGGTCGATAAGGTTACGAGAGCCGTCCGTAGCAATATGGCCCCACCCAGTAAGTCGTTTAACATGCCATACTCTCAAAGTAAGGATATGCAGCAAATGCTGTTTATTTCGGGACCTGAGTGCGACGTGGATCAGAAAGATAAACAAAAAGATATCGGACCGCTGTTGAAAATTCTTCTACAATTCCCGATAGATCCGAATAATCAACCTCATCCATCGTTGGCCGTGTTTAACTTGCAAGAAATAAGAATCTGTTTGGATCCCGTGCTTTTCCATTGGTTTTTATACGTTCCGACAGTTCACCAGCCGAAAACAGATTTCGTTTATGGTATAACTTAATCGCACCTACAAAGTTCTCATTTTAAGCTTATTCCGATTGCATTCAGAACCGCTTCTCAAGAAATCGAAGACAGTTTCGGAAAGCAGTAGTGCTGTCGATACTCCAAGAAAGATGGGGACACCCCACGAATCGATACACAGCAGCTCGGATAGAGAACCGATGTATGCGGCACCTAAAGTGGCAAAGCCATCGAAGGAAGACGTTCCAGATGTAATTAACTATAAAAATAAAGTTATTTTACATTGATTTTTGATGACTTTGCAGCCGCAAGAGACAGTATACAACTTCCTAACAGAGTGGTTCACCGTTTGGAAAGGCATTTTGCTTTTCGGT
Organism: Protaetia brevitarsis; assembly: GCA_004143645.1. Taxonomy (NCBI): domain Eukaryota; kingdom Metazoa; phylum Arthropoda; class Insecta; order Coleoptera; family Scarabaeidae; genus Protaetia; species Protaetia brevitarsis. Next base: position 86,544 of record RXPK01000210.1, read on the forward strand.
GACGTATCGCAATGCACAATATATCTTCCGACAGAATCTCTATCGGCTGTTGGCTCGCAAGGTTTTATTTATTTCAGCATCGCAGTTGATTTTACCTACTTAACTGATATTTTTTTTATTCTAGGTATACAACAAGCTATCGATCAAGCGATGTCCCGAAAGAACTCACCCGATATTTTAGTAATAACTTTGCCGTATGCTAAAATACGTAATGCGACAAATAAAGAATCGATCATGAAGCACTTGAAGTCACTCCCAGTTAAGTTGCCGCAATTGCTTTGGTCCCCAGGTAATCTTATATTCAAATCCATATTTACAGAGAAATAATTCCAATTAATTTTCTCCTAAAGATAAGTCAAATTTTCCATGGAATATCTCTGTATCCGATTTGAGCTGTTACTCTTGGCAGCGGAGTAAGAAATTCGACTTTTTGAAACCGGTTTCTTTGAACGCCACGGTTGGGTTGTGCACTAAAGTAAAACAGGATGCCACTACTATGAAAAATGTTCCTGCGTCTTCTTCTAAGAGTATAGGACCTGGCACGTCGTCCGATTTAAATTTAAGAAGAAATTTGGGTACTTTGGGCATTATTGTTCATATCGATATGACCCCGACAAATATTATCATGTCCGAATTACAAGTAAGTAAAAAAAAAAGTCGAAATCAGCAATCTTCAAAAAAGTATTGGCACACATATATTTGGGGCCGAAATAAAGTCTCAAATGCACAATCTGCAAAAAATATGCACAAGTCATTGCAATTAGAAAGTGTAATTTAGATTGAATATAAGTTCTAAAGGTTGGTGATGTAATTTCGTAAAAGCATTTGCATTAAATTTTAATTGATGAATTATAAATACGAAAGGATATGAATGAATATGGTATTTATTGACGAAATAAAGTCAAGAAATACCAAAACGTTTCAACGTTACAAATAACACTGTCCTTATTTACTATGTAGCACTTCCAAATGTAAGTGGGAACTGACAACAGGCCTTTATATTGCGTGTGGTTCGATTTAAAAAAAGGTCCAAGATCGGTACGAAAACTATGAGATTGAATGAACCATCAAGTTATCATCTATGGTAAATGTAAATAATTTAAATCGTTTAAATCCAATCAGAATATCTTTAACACAACATGTTTCGCTCTGTTATGGCCATCTTCAGGTGTCTAATTTGGAAAATGTTACTTTAATTCCAAATAAATGGCGAAACTAAAAATATTCTTACAAAAACGCGAATTTAGAAGAATACTAGATTAAAACAAGTCAAACATATTCTAGAACTAATGAAAGACATTTATAGAACAGAAATCTCTTTTATGCTTTCTTAAATCTAAATTGTAACAACAAAATTATGTTTCCAGTTTGTTATTTGCCTTATTGCCTGTAAGTTTAAAAATCATATACGGTTGCGGACAAATATTATAGGCATCCTTGGTGAAATCAATGCATGTTATAGTGTTGAAATTATCAATTATCATGACTCTACAATATTCTTTATGAGCAGTTGTTATAGCGGTGGAGATTTTATCTCGCTCAGGGTCGGATGTGAATTGTACTGATTCTTAGATTTAGTTATTTTCAAATGTTTTAATTTTTTAGTTGGGCGCCAATGATTTGAGTTCGAAATAAATAAAAAAATATCATGAGAATCTTTTATCGATTAATTTAACCGCTTTCAGGTCATGCGGTTCTATTAGTATTTTAAATATAATCCGACTCTGTCTATTAAATAACAAAGAAAAACAATATTTTTTATTATAAAACAACGAATGCCTAAATGAACACAGTTGAAGGATTACAAAGTAAATCGCTATTATTTGTTAATAGAAAAATACTGATCGAATGGATGGAGCCCCCTTTGAATATTACTAATGAATTTAACCGCTTTTAGGTCATACGGGTCTATGAGTATTTTAAATATAATCCAACTCTGTCTATTAAATGACAAAGAAAAATAATATTTTTTATTATAAAATAACGAATGCATAAATGAATACAGTAAAAGGATTACAAAGTAAATAGCGATTATTTGTTAATAGAAAAATAATGATCGAATGAATGGGGCCCCCTTTGAATATTACTAATGAATTGAATATTAAATTTAAAGTAAACATTAAACAAGATTATAATTTCTAATTTTGTAAATAATAAACAAATAAAAATTAGGCGGTAGCACTCGCAGTTTTGGCGGTCCTCCGGCCCTAGGCGTGGTCGTTTGGGTTTCGACACAGGCAACGGATTCGTTCGTCGATCGACTCAAACTAACTCGGTCGTCGTACTCTCTGGAGGCTATATTTGCCTCTTTGGATCGGGAAACTCCCAACGTACGGCAACACAACACTTCAGCTCAAGGCTAATACGTAATCTAATAACTGAATGCTGGATTCCTCCCTCATGAATTCGAAACAGTTTTATTGGAAAGGTAGTCATTTACAATTTAATCATTTCATTTATATTATTATTATTATTTATAGACATTATAAATGGAATGATCAGATTATAAATGACCACCTTCCCAATAAAACTGTTTTGAACTCTAACAAAGTAGTCAATACTTCCACCACACTCACTCATGAGGTTTTATTTCTTGGCACTAAACCAGGGTGTTACACACTAGTGGGGGCAGGTTAACCCACTACGCGTTTACTCTCTGGCAGCAACGAATGACTAATCGGGGATAAGTTAGTCCGCTACGCGATTCACTTTTAACAATATGTAACTGTGTTGTGGTTGGCGCTTAAAACGGCGGCTGCTTTAACTGCCGCTCTCCAGACGAACGGTACCTCCGCTCTCGAACAACGCTAGCTGCCGATTCCCGTTCTTCTCCTGTCCGCCAACCAGGAACGTTTGCGCTGTCCCCGTGATCATGATAAAATTATTATGCATAGCTTTTAATTTTGAGGTGATCGGCTTATAAGTATCAAACAATGAACACATCGGAACTATACAATTACCTTAAACAGCTTTTAATGTGACGGGTCATTCTAGGTAATTCGAATTTCATTTAAATTTGTAAACAAAAATTAAAAACCCCCAAAAATAAGTTTTTTAACAATAACATATGATAAAGGAAACAATTTCCAACTTATAAGCACTTCAGAATTTTTCTGTCAGTCCTAAGCCAGAATAAAGTATGAAGTTGATGATAGTAGCAAAACCGAGAAATAGAAAGATTGTCACATACTTTTGTACTAGTGTAAACCGGGCATCGTATATACGCTCCGACCACTCCAGTACAATGTGCGTACAATGACTCATCACTGTCACGAGATTTTTGTTACGCTGTAGTTGTACTAGAAGCATGTAAAAGTACAAACAATTATTAAGATTCTTTAATAAACAGTTTTTATAATGTATTTAGGCTACCAATTTATTTTTTTTTACTCATTTTACTGTGATTATTCACACAAAATCTAGGATGCCTATAACATTTGGCCGGAGCTGTATATCCTATTCATCATCATTTCCATATTTTTCATTCAATTTTTTTTTAAACGACTAATATCCTGTTGAAAAAACATATGAATATACAAGGATCCTACCGTACCTTTGCCATACATCAATTCCATGCAGTATTAGATTTTTGGACTTTTCTCACAAAAAAAAAATTAACCCAAATAGATTTTGGAGATTTTAATACTAAACTATCCAAATATTTAATTAGTTTAAACATTTCCACAGAGAGAAAACATTATTTTGTTCTTAGGTGTGTCTCATAGCCAGCATCTTACATGCTTTCCAAGAAGTGACATCGAATTTAGCGCAAGATTCCGCAGAGGAAACGCAAAAACCGGTCGAACCGCTGCCTGTGATCAACGCAAATCAAAGTTCGGCATCGCCTACAATCCTCAAAGAGAGTACCATCGATTCCATAAGCGAACAAAGCCCCCACCTGGCTATCAATACGGACGATATAGATAATGAAAACGTTAAGCTAACAGCGTGGATACAATGGACGATTACAAAATTCAGCGTGGAAATGTTATCGTACAAAATGGAAGATTTCCTCGCCGAAGATTTCTCATACGATAAGCCGCCAAATTTAAAATTGGTGATTGAAATCGAAGATTTGGTGAGCTCATTGGATTTCCAAAGTATCTACATGAAACTTAAGAGCAAGATGGGATCCGCTAGTATACATCATTATTTTTGGTACCGTTATGATAATTTTTGGATTAAATAAATGGACGTAATACAATTATTTTTATTTATTTAGGGATGAGAAGAAACGTGAATGGAAACCCGGACCGTTCTTAGGATTCATGATGAAAACGAGGGAGGAAAATACCTCGGATGAAAAGCGAGAAGATAATACTTTCGCCAACATCGTAATTACTAGAGCCAGTTGCCAACATACGCACAATCTATGGGGAACGATGAAGAAAACCAAAACGAAAGAGGGCGCTAAGGTATGGAATGCGCATCGGATCACGATTTCTTTTCGATTTAAACAATCGGATTCATATTTTAGCCCGAGGAAACTTTACTGAAGAACTCACAAACTCGATTCATAACTGAGATTGTTGTAACATTACAACCAACTGATTTTCTCGTGTCGGTTTTAACTTTACGTAGCTTTTATATGGTGTTCGAGCCTTTACTGCAAATACCGTCACAGCCTAAGGTGAAGCAAACTGATCCCGTGCCGTCTGCTCCTGTAAACAACAAGATTTTGCCGTTGGCTTATATAGATTGCAAAGGTTTCCGGATTATAATACCTTCGGCTGAGAAATATAAAACACATGACGGTCCTGATGTGTTTATATTTCAAGTCGAAACTATATCTTTGTCTCCGGATCCTGCAAATCCCATTTGCCGAACACCTTTGCGGCCTGATATATACCAGCAAGCTGCTCGGGCGAGAGTCTTAAACGTTCCAGGTTTGTTCATGTTTCCTATCTATTGTTTTTTTATTATTTTCTTTTATCACAAAAACTACGTATCGGATCAAAAAAAAAGTTTTAAATGCAAAGTGTTCCATTCTGTGATGCCAATTTTTATTTTTTACCCCCACTCCTAGCAGTGGGAGCTGAGGTCAACTTTCAAATCTTAAGTCGAAACCCTGTTCGTTATTTTAAGATTCGATTTTCCAGGAAAAGAATTGTAACTTATATGACAATCATTTTGTCAAAAAGAAATATATACCATGTGATGCAGAATGATTGTCGTAAGAAAAAAACTGTTTTCCGGAAAAAATTATTTATACTTATTACCAATTTAATGAGCGAAGTTAGCTACATACAAATTTCATACATTAAATGAAGCGTGCGTGTTGTAGTATCTTTCGATTATTTATCTTATAACTCTTTTCAAATCGTTTATATTTACATCTAATATCACCAACAATAGTATTTCTGAATATTGTAAGAAAATAAGGGAATTTATCTGTGGTAAAACAGGTAAAAAATCAATATTAACATTAAGTGAAATAGTTTATTACATTTTATAATTTTATAGGCTTATCATACACTTCAGCGCAATAAGCTGTCAAAAGAAAGTTACATGTTTCATCCTATAAAGTTTCTACGGTACAGGAATTATTACCCATTAGATCACGATAGGCGATTGGAATATTGTCATTGGTTTAATAACAATTTAAGGGACGATGACTTGCTAAATAAATCATTTTTCTCGGATGAAGCCTGGTTTTATCTAACAGACTATATCAATTTACAAAACTATTGTATCTGGTCTGCCGAAAATCCACACGAATTTCGAGAAACGCAATTGCATCCCGTAAAAGTTAGAGTTTGGTTAGCTATGTCCAGGCAACGAATAATAGGGCCAATTTTCTTCGAGGAAACTGTAACAGCCCAACGTTACCAACAGATGTTGGAATTGTTTATTGCAGATTTACAAGAAAATGAACTTGAAGCAGGTTATTTTCAGCATGATAATGCTCCAGCACACACTGCTCGACAAACCTGCCATATCTCTTCAACAATTTTTTGCTGACAGGTTCGTTAGAGCACAAAGATGGCCAGCAAGATCGCCTGATCTAAGCCCATTAGATTACTTCATGTTCGGCTATCTAAAAAATAGGATCTATAGAAACCGCATGCATACCATAGAAGAACTGAGAAGATGCAGTTTTGTCACTTAATAATTATACTAATGTATGTATAATTTAAAGTAATAAATAAATTTAGTTAAACACCAGTTAGTACTGAATTGTAAAATTCATAATTTAGTAAAGTTAAATAATTACATTTTCATTTTACAAGCAGAAAAACCAATCCATAGTCGTTTATGCGTTAATGCGAGTTCAAATATAGGTTACGTTTTCCTTATTTATGACAGATCCGTTTACTTTCTTATGTTCCAACACTGACTTAGTTCAGACCTTCATTACAAACACGCGGCATATACCTACACCCTGTTACTATCTATAGGAGCGGAATTGACAATCATTTTGAATCTCTGTGTATATTGCAGTAATTAAGATTTTGTTATTCCTCTTAGTTTTGTCAAACACGCGTCGCTGTCAACAATTGTATAAAATTGTTGGAATAAACCCAATGTAATTCAATAAAAAAAGGCCATCACGATGATTGTCATACAAGTTACGTATTTTTTCTTGGAGAATCCAAATCTACAATAAAAAAAATGAGGGTTTAATTTCAGATTTTAAAGTTGACGCCTGCCCCACCCACCACAAATGGGGCTGAGAAGTCGAAATTAGTATCATAAAATAGGGTAGTATTTTCTCAAGATGAAAAATACATGGGGTTATAGCTTTTAATTGCCTTTTTCTGTCACAAATGTTTTCCATAGGCCACATATTGAGCGGTTGTGATAATTCAATTAGTGCACGCGTATAAGCAGTCAGAACGGATCTTAAACAATCATGACGCGCGTTGGCACCATTCTAAATTTTGATCTTTATTACTGATTTAAGTGCGCACGATCACAAACAACGCTTTTAAACTTACATTTTTCCGTCTATATGAGGCAGTTTTAGGTTTCATGTACGCTTTGCTTCTGAGTAAACACATTCAAATCTGTTACCAACAGATAATGTTATTTTTAAAACTTTAGATGACAAAAGACATACTTCCATTATTAATTATAATTGAATCGCTGAGTGCAGAAAGGATACAAGTCATGTTTTCTAGTATTTCGCGATTATGGCATCATTTGATAATTCAGGTGACGATACATCATTGAGTGCATAAACAATACATGATGTAGCATCCGTATGACACAAATAAGGCCGTTAACAATCGTTGAGTGCAGAAAAGGTCTAAGTCATTGACTAGGGTTGCGTTTTTCTCGAAATTGCAATTCACTGACTTGTACCCTTTCTCTAATCATCGATTCAATTATGATATATAATTATTGGTTATTATTTTTCGTGGCCATTGTAAAATTATCTTTACTTTTAAATAATTTAGTGAAATATTGACCAATATATATCACCCAGCCAATATTTCACTAAATCTGTTTAAGAGAAAATATAATTAATAATTCACCTTTTTTTTTACAAAATCTCAAGTTTGTTTTGAATGTGATGATAATAAAAGGAAGAATTATCATTGCTTAACTATAAAGATTGCCTTATTGTTGGAGTGCATTGTTCAGTTCTTTTTTTATTCCAAATATGGTAATTTTTATTTTATTTTGAATACTATTGTAAGGTTTTCACTCCAAATTATTAATACACACCATATATTTAATAAAAAGTACACATTTCTACACTTAACGTCTGATTAACATAAAATAACAATAATATAATCGGAATAGGAAAATGGAATAGGGAAAGGAAATAGGGAAAGGCAATAAGGAAGGGGAATAGGGAAAGTGAACAGGGAAATGGAATAGGGGAAGTGAATAAGGAAATGGAACAGGGAAAGGGAATAGGGAACCGGGAATAGAGAAAGGGAATAGAGAATAAGAGTAGTGAACGAGAATGGGTAAATAGAAAGGGAAAGGGAATATGGAATAAGGAGAGGGAATAGGGAAAGGGACTAGGAAAAGGGAATAGGAAAAAGGAATAGGAAAAGGGAATAAGGAAAAGGAATAAGGAACAGGCAATAGAGAATAAGAATAGGAAACAAGAATAGGTAAAGGGAATAGAGATAGGAAAAGGGAAAACGAAATGAGAAAAAGCGAATAGGGAAAAACTGAAAAATAAACAAATATAAAAGGAGTTTCGCTATTTGGAAAAATACTAATAAAAAACTTAAAACAAATGTTGAAAACAAAAACGACATAGTGTAAAAGCAAAAGAAAACTATGTAAAGCCTATTGCACATTATAAAAGTGGAAACTTTTCGAGTGAATGGACCGACTTAAAAAAAACCACCTTCAAGAACCACATTCTAGGAGAATGTCCGGCTTCTAGTTAAATAACTAAAACACTCATCGAATTAACCTCACTTAAATACTAGTCATTTATTTTCACTCGTAACCGTAACTCTCGCTGCGGCTTTCTCTATGCACTCTCCAATACAAACTGATTCGTCCTCGCTCGTCCGCGTGTTTATATTTGGCGCGCTTGATTCTGGACTAACCTTGAGCCTGGAGCTCTCTTGAACTTTCGAATGTATTCGCATCCAGAAATTTCGATGCGCACTATTTGCATTACTTTGCAGTAAAGTCACTATCTATAGATATCTTTGCAGCATGCAATAGCGTCCTCTATGAGTGGTTTTATGATCTCCGCTCTAAAGAGGTAACGCCATCTGTCGGCTCAGCAGAAAACCCATCATCAAAATTTAAAAAATGGCGCGCACTGCAGTTTTTTTTTTTTGAGCCTGTAAAGCTGTGTATAATCATTATTATTAAATAATTATCATCATTTTTAATATGTGAGACTAGATGCTGCGCATCTTCGCCCAGCGAAGATGGTGGCACTTTTAGAATGTGCTGTACGTTTTAAGTAGTTTTTTTTTGTTTTGTTTTTACTTTTGGAAGACCCTGTATAGTCGAAAATATGTTTAGGTTGTGCAGCATTTAATTCTGTACAACTTTTGTAGAAAAGGTTTTTTTCCTAAAAGCGAAAATAAAGCTATAGTGATGGAAAACCCAGTCTTCCTGAACACTCTGTATATTGTTATATATGTTTAGGTGATGCAGCATTCAATTCCATAAAACTTTTGTAGAAAAGACTTCTTTCCTAAAAGCAAAAATAGAGCTGAAATCAAATTCTATCCCCTTTTCCCTATTCTCTTATTCCTTATTGCGTTTTCATTGTCTATTTTCCCTATTTCCTTTTATAACATCCCATAAGTTACAGTTTTTAAAAAATAGTTGACGATGTTTCCTATAGTTTATTTTTCAGTTTTTCCCTATTCCGTTTTATCATTTTTGTTTTCGCTTTTCCTATCTCTATTCCCTTTACCTATTCTTGTTTCCTATTCTTATTCTCTATTCCCTGTTCCTTATTCCCTTTTCCTATTCCTTTTTTTTATTCCCTTTCTCTATTCCCTCTCCTTATTCCCTATTCTCTTTCCCTACTCCCTTTCCCTATTCCCTCTCCTAATTCCCTATTCCTTTTCCGTATTCCCATTCCCTTTTTTGAGATAATTAAATATTTTGAAAAATGTGAATCAAAATTTAAATGGCATGCCTGCCCCTTAAATTTTGATTTACATTTTGAAGAATAGTTAATAATCTCAAAAACAAATTAGATTAGATATAGAAAACATAACATTCTATTCGATCCAATTCGATTTCCATTTAAATGTTCACAACATTGGTGTGTAATTTCCTTTCGGATCACCCTCTATATCTCGAAACATATTTAAAACGTATTATATTTATCTTATTTTACTAAATTTCACAGGAAGCGAGATCGAAGATCGACAATACGAATTAACAATAGGCGGAATATCACTCAGTACAAGCACTTGGGACGAATTCGATCCAGTTTTGAACCTCAAATCCTCTAATGTGTCTCACTTAAAGACCATGAGCGAAAATCCAGCCTTAGAATGGAACCTAGGCAAAGGTCAACTGGGCAAACCGCACAATGCCGTCTTGAATCGCATAATAAACAGGTATCTCGTAACCCTAAATGTGGTTATTCCGTTCTCTATTTTTCTCCAAATTTTTCTGATTTGATCTGTTGATAGTAACAGCTCCCGCTATTGATACATAAAAACGAAAGTGATCTGTGGTCATTCGGTAGAGAATCAACTTCGTGAGCAACATAGATTTCCAAATATCGCTGAATCAAATAATTCTGGTCACCGTTCTGCGAGATGAATTGAACGCAGTGCTCGACTTGATCATGAACGATACCCGGATAAGCAAACGACCCCAATTGAATCTGTCTTTGATCACTGCAGGGATGCGCAAGCCTTTAAGAGAAGAATCTGTGCTGGTGAATGTTGTGGATTTAGGTCGAGATTCTGGATTCGAGACTAGTGATTTGAAAAGCAGCGTTTCCTTAAAGACAAAGGTATTTCTTTATTCACGACGTGTGTTCGGATTAACAAGGATTATTTATGTAGGAAAGTTCGGGTATTCGCAAGGTTTCGGAGAGTGACAAATCCTCAAATGTTTATTCGAAAACAGCACCCAGTATATCCTTAGGTCAAGTTTTCGTTCCGTTGGATATCTTGATAACGGCTGGGAAAATTTCTTTTAATTTATATGACGAAACAGACAAATCCATGGGTAGAAGTAAATTTGACAATCGGAAAAATAGGTTCTTATTAAAAGATGTAAAAAAAATATAATTTTTCTGGAAGCTCTTAATTATTTTATTTCCTATTTCGCAGATAGATAAAGAGACAGGTTATGAGGCGTCGGAGGAAGGATCAGTCGATGAAAATCCAGCACCGAAAGGAAAAACATATCAACCGCTCTTATATTTCTATCTCTCTCAACCGAATGCGTTTTTATCAGACTTGCAACTCGGGAGAAAGTTGCAATTATCATGTTTCGATATAGGTTTGAAGTTGTCCGAACGGCAAAAAATAAAATCCTTTCCCGCTGAAAGGGATTACAGTGTAAACTTGTTGGAAACTAGATCAGGCGTTCCACATCCAACGACAGGGGTTTTACCAGCATTTTTTACTTTAAAATGGTCTAAGGGCATTGGTAAACCAAATTTAGACATAGATATTGCAAAACCGACCAAACTAAACGTATCAATAAATGCTTGCAATTATCTAATAGATCTGCAAAAGAAATTATTGAAAGCACTCGAAACCGATCAAAATAAATCCAGCAAAGAGCACGCAGATGCAAAAGTCGAGACACCCTTAGTCGAGCAAAATAGAAAATACAAATCCCAGAAATCCATCGATAATTACTCGAAGTTCAAACAGATGAAAGAGAAATTGCACGGCATATCAATTTTTAACGTGAAAATGTCGCAATAGTTTTATCTCTGCGTACGGAAAACGGGAACGAATTGACTTTGAGCGTTGGGAAGATTAAGGATCACTTAAACATATCAAACCGTCCCGAAAGGATAACCAATATCATTGCTGTGGACTCAATAACTTTGGGTATTATAACGAATGGTGTTTCGAGATTGCTTTTAAATCCCTGGACCGTTTCCGTTGAAATCTGCTTATTTTGGGAGTCGTGGCAGAGCATTGACAGTAACCCGCAAATTCAAATATCGGCTGAAAGCGATTGTATAATGCTGGATATTAGTTCGGAACATTTGAAGTGTTTAGAATTGGTGCAGAGGGAGATTGCGGAATTCAAAGCTAACTTTGCGACGGGTGTTAGTAAAACTGAAGACACAATAGTAGAATCTGTACCAAAAATGCCACCTAGTGATAAGGAGCAGCATTATAAAGACGATTTAAGAGCTGGAGCATTTCATTTTGTCGATTCGACCAGTAATAACATCGATGAGCTTCCTCTACCCTACCAAGTTGTGTTTTGGAATAAAAATATCTCAGCTATGGCTTGGAGGTACCCCCAACCAAGAGCCCTGACGAAAATTAGGGTATTCCCTGTGCCGTTTAAAATGGCCCCAAGATAGTTTGGAGGATCAAAAAGTTCTATGTCATTTAGAATATTGGTCTGACTGTCACGGATGTTACCAACCGTATACCAAATTTTATTTATCCGAGAGCGAGGTGTGTCATCTCGAATTACCTCAAAATAACAATCGACCGGCCGTAGCTTGTACTTGGAGAATCGTTCTAACATCCCCGACCGATTTCGATAATCAGCATTCGTATAAGAGAGTTTTGTTATCATCGAGAGCTTTAGCCGGCTGTATCCGTGTCGACTCCTACTTTAACAAAGTTTTAATACCCGAATTAACTGTCGCGGTGCAAATTTCTAAAAATTAACGTCTCGTTATACAATCACATCGATAAAAATGTACCGATTGCCATGCCGGAATGTCTGAAACGTTTCATATCCGATGCGGCATTTCCAGATAATCAGTGTTTCATGATCCTAAGTCTGAATGATCTGAAAGCTTATTTGGCGACGTGGAATTTCGAAACGATAGCTTTCGATGTGAGCACCAATATAAAATGTGATATTTTAGATTACGCCTACCTCACCTTGCAACCGCTAATAGAACCCGTTCGGGGTGTAAATTGGAGATTTCGTTGAGTCATTGCGCTCAACATGAATTTCATCTCGAAACCGATATATTTAAATTTGGAGCTGCTGCGGCTGCTCATACGTTAGCCGTAAGCGACCGTGATGTGGTCGGAAAGTCTCCGGAGCAAAATTGAGCAACCTCCTTCGACGAATCTAGTCATCATGACTCACTATGTCATCTGCAATGATACTAATGTGAATTTAAGATTCGGACAAGCCGGATACGAAGATATTTTCTACCATCGAGGCACTGTCATATGTAACAGTTGGAGATCGCAAAAAGTGTTAAACAAATGATACGTCGTCGCCCTTGAGGATCTCCATTGGTTATGGTCCGAAACCTTTTGCATCGACACTGACGGCACTGAAATTTATAAAATAACCGATGAGAACAACATGATGATTGTAGTCACTGTAACGTCTTTATCGGCTACACAGAAACAGGTTATCTTTTCCGGGCAATTGGTAATATGCAATACATTACTGGAGCATTTTGAGATGAAAGTCGTTGAAGCAGCAGAAGTCGATAAGGATAAAACATTTAAAGAATGCCCCGATACAAGTGATAAACGGAAAAAGTGTACCACCTTCCATGTTAATTAATTGCAACCGGAAATATTTTTTGCGGTTAAGATTCTACGGGTTGGAATCCGCTTGGTCTGGAGATATACCTTTGGTCGAGAATACAAAATGCGCGCAGCCGTGGTTGGTGAAAGGTGACGTTAACAAATTTTTGCAGTTGTAACATCAGTGTTTATGTTTTTCTTATTTATTACAGTTCCTTTGCAAGAACGGGGGCAATTTTTGAGTATTTGGTGCCGTATCGTAACGCAAACATTCCCCAAGGGTGTTAAGATACTGGCGATACTTTCACCTTTATTTATGATACGTTCAAATTTGCCAGTTAATTCTAAGGTGCATATCGAAACCCCGACATTGAACGTCCATTTAGAATCGACTGTTCGTGGAAAAGGGGAGTATCAACAGTTGTACTGTCCCGGAACGATTGATCATTCACATCAATTGAGTTTCCAGTTGGAGTAAGTTGTTTTTATTTGCAAACCACACACAAGTATACAGTAGAGTAGTGATATAATTATCTAATTTTGTGTTGTGTTTAGCTACTAAGGCTTCAGCACATCATATAAAGAGTACTGGTCCTAAAATTGATCCTTGTGGTATCCCACATATTGTATTTACAATTTCAATAGTTGTGCTTTATACTTTAATCGTTGCTTTCTCCCGAACAGGTAAGATAATACTTTAATGTATGCTAATATCAACCTAGTGTTACACACGTTTTTAATGTGACCTAATAATAGTTTAACTTTGATAGAAGTAACAGCGATGCGACACACTGTCAAAATCTATACAAGCAAGACTTTTTTTGCAGCAATTCCCTTGATTATTTCATTCACGACTTGTACTATAGCTACATATTAGGGTAGAATTGAAATCCATATTGTCTCTTATCAACATTGAAATTGGTTTATGTGTAGCTACCAAAGTTATGTACAGTGGCGGCTCGTCAGAGCAAACTAAACTTTCTCTGATATTTTTAATAAGATGACCACTATTCTTTTTTTGTTGTTTGCAGTAACCACAGTTTATATGTCAATTTTTTTTTTTAATTTTATTCGCTTTTATACAGATATACAGATAACACGTAAATCATTTTAGTGAAGTATGATGATATGGGATGATCAATATATCAGACTCTACTGTACACATTTTTTATTTACTTATTACATTTTCTTTTTGTTCGATACACGCCAAAAACATTACTTTCTTTCTTTTAATATTATATATAGTGATACTCCAACTTCAAATCCGTATGTACCTTTGAACTATAGTCTTGTCGATCAGAAAAAATTCTTTGAAAAGCCACCGAATGTGGACATAAACGAGATAATAACAGAATTGACAAAATCTAACGGATCATCTTGGCCTTATTTCGGCGAGGAATACGATGGAATGGAGTTCCTAGTCGAAGAACAACCGCTGACACATGTCCAAGTGAGCAAAATCTTAATTAATGTTACATAGAAATATTCAAATTTGCAATTATAGGTGCGATATCAGAATGCTAGCGAGCATTCTAGTGCTCTCCTAGTCGAATTGCTGCCTTGGTGCCTGCTACTCAATACTTTAGGATGTCCAATCGCTATTTTGATCAACGAAAAAGAATTATGTCGTGTTAATCATCACGGTATATGCACTCCCCCTAAATTAGAGGTATGATCATTAGAAATAAACCGTTTTATTTATAGATTGACTTAAAACAGAAAATTTAGAAAGCTAATAATCCTAAAAAGTCAAGCAAACAGGTCATTTAGAATAATTTTGGGAAATATTAGGTTTATTCGAACATGCAGTTCGCGAGAACTCCAATCTGTTCTCTGATTGGTTCGCGTGATCACGATTCGTTCGCGAACTGTATGTTCGAACCGCCCTATTAACTTTGGTACTTGTCAATATTACATTTATTGAAATTAGATTGACAAAAGTCCTGTAAGTGGCGCCAGCGGTGAACACGTGCAACTCATGATTCGACAGGCCGTATAAAGCAATCATCAAGTCGTGGCTTTTTTCAAATTATTGACATTTTCTGACAGCATTTCTCAAATTAAAACAAACTGTCTAAGTTATCAAGCAGGTCGTGCTCAAATTATTAAAATTGACAATGTCTATCATAAAAGGGACGTCACATTAATGTTCTTTAATTTTTTTTGTTAATGAATACTAGTGTACTTCCCACTCTCACTTGATATTAGATCAGGCTTGCCAGACGTTCCGTATTTAAAGTACTGTACCTTATTTCGACATCCCGTCACGTAAATTCTCAAATCTAATAGGGTACATTTAAAAAAATGTAAAATTTTGTTTTTCTAAATATAGCTACTCTCCCCTTATCTGTTGATTTTGCTTAAGCGTCTCGTATTTCTAAAAATTAAAGATGGCAACCCTGACATGCTCTATTTGTTGATTCTTTATTTTTATTTTCATTCTTATTGGCCCACTGTAACTATATGTACATACATACATTGTCATGAAGACTGTCTAAATTGTATTTAAAATTAATTTATTTAGGATCAACCACAGTTGCTTTGTCAAAGTATATATTCATTCTATCGTTGCCGCAGACTTCGTGCGTCAGCAGAAATGATGACAGTGTTGCCAGCATAAGATAAAAATATATCCCCGTGCATATCTAACAAAAACTAGTTCACATATACAATTAAAAAAAAGACAAGGGACCAAGTGCAGTTCCCTAGGGAACACCTGTAGTAATGAACTTGTAGCTACTGCTATGTATGAATTGAAAATATACAAAAAAGTAAACTAAATTAATTATAACGTGTTATGGTTTAATTTTTTGGAATAGTTGTTTTTTAATTCAATTCGAACATTCTTTTTTTGTAATTTTTGCGGTTGCTCCTTCCTTAGCTTTTGGTTGGGAAATTAATAAAATACTCGGTTTTTTAAAACATTTCTACATATTTTTTTGTATTTTTCATTGCTAAATTTACAGCTTGACCCAATTTAGTCACATACATAATACACAATAATTAAGTTGACCATCTACAACATTTAAAAACGCATAGAAATATGTATAAGGTAAAAGAATTGTCCGAATTGAATATGGTATTATGTAGACATTAAAAAAATAAAAGATAAAATGGCTTGAAGCAAAACATGTTATATCAGCAAATATGTTAGTTTATTTACATAAAAATATAAAAAACAAAGGACCAAGTACACTTCCTTGAGGACTATATAAAATAATTACGCAGTTTGTAACTACTTCTGTTTTCCTCTATTTTTATTTTTTATCGTCCATCAGATACATATAACCCCTAACTAAAGTAGATTATTTTTAATTTCTTTCCATTTCAGGAAACTTTTTATTTGGGTATCGGCTTAGGAGGCACTTGGAACTTAACACCACCATTACAGCTCGCGAAATCAGACTGGAGCCAATCATTTTATATGCCGAAAATAACTGGTACTATTCCGATAACCGGACACATTAAAACTTTAGTCAAGTGTGATCCTTATGTAGGGAAAAAAAAAGATTTTTATCCAAACGGTTCCAAATAAAATATCTTTTTAATTTTAGATATGCATGGTGTTCCTATGCAGCTCAATTGTAAACGAAATTCGATTGCTCAGAGTCAGTTCTACGCATATTTTAACTAATTATACATCGTTGCAATTGACGGGAATTTGTTTTGCCGTGCCTGACACCGGAACTTGCTATAATTTACCGAAGAAGCTCGCAAAACATTCGTTTACTATAATGCCGAACCTTAACAAAAGGTGTAGATATAACAAAATTACCTTTAACTTTCATCATAAACGTTTTTATGTATATATTTTTTAGCAATGCCGGTATTTCGATAATGGAGTGGTTCGTTATAGTAAAAAACCCTGATCCGAACTCTGAATACTTACTTTACATCTCATTTTCTTCCTCTCCAACATCGACAACCTGGTCGTGCCCCATACAAGTTGATAAGAGCTTTACCCGGAGAAGTATCACTGTGGAAATTGATAGCAAGAGTGTACGTATGCCAAGAAAAAGACATAAAACATGCATTTTTAAACACATATATAAATGCAGATTCCACTGGTGTTAGTGTCGCACGAGCACAAAGGACAAGTTTACTTGTCTTTACACCACGACTTACATCCGCAATTACTAATCGAAAATAAATGCGGTGTCAACTTATTCTGCGCTGAGTATTCGGAAGATGAACCTTCTGTTGTCGTCAGCGATAGTCAACATTTAAAATGGCTGTGTTGCATCGAGAACGAAAGCAATAGTTACTACACGATGCCTGGTGTTTGCGGCAAATTCTTAGAGACGTTGCAGAGTGCCAGTTCCGATTACATAGTGTTCGCTTCTGATCCGGAAGGTAGGTTTTTAAAATAATAATTTTGAGATTGATACTTTATAACAATATCTCAGGTGACCCGCAAGGATTTCAATGGTCCAATCCTGTCGATATAACAAATTATAATGACCAATTCGTACGCATACCCTTCTTTGGAGATGTTAAAATATCCGTCACCTTCTCCGCTCATACAACTAAAATTTTGGTCGAATCTGTGAGCAAGGTAACCTTTATAATTGGAGAAATAACACATTTGTTTTTATAATTAATTTGTTTCTGTCTAGGTCGAAATACATGCTCGAGATATTAGGGTTCGATTGTCGTTGCACGAAAACGAAGCCACGGCTGGTACAAATGTCTATGGAAAGAACTTAACCGAGTATCCACAAGATATACGATATTTTAATAGTGATAATAAGGTATGCTACAATAGCTTTGCACTTTTTAGTTGAATTGGCTGTACTAGTTCAAGTGATATATACTGGAAACGTTCTTTTTGGCGCAAATGACGTCAAATTGACGTTAGATACGTTATTCTTTTTAGCAGGACATCAGCACTCAGTTTAAGAGTTCACTGCACTATCTGCCCTAGTTCTCGAGCTAGTGCTGTAGTGCAGTTCAATATGGCAACACAGTTTCAGCAAGGACGCAATGTTTGTTACTACACTAATGAGTTCTTTTAATTTTTAGTTAGATACGTAACATGCAACGCCGGTGTCTTCATTTCCTCCCAGAGTAAGGTGTTTGCCATGGTTTTCCCTTACTCCGTGGCCATTGATTTTATATAAGTATATTATATATAATCAAAGTCCTCCTCCAAAATTTAATTATTACATTCCTTTGATATTTCCTTGTCTCGATGTTGCTACTAAGCAACGTATACAAAAAATTCAAAACTCTTGTTTACGCTTTATCTATGGTCTGCCTAAGTGGAGTCGCGTATCTTATAAACTGCGCGAATCTGGTTGGTTAAATATGGAAGAACGATTTAGATTAGCAACTGCTGTCTTTTATCATAAAATCTTGGTTACTCACACACCGCCATATCTTTATAATAAAATCAGGTATCGAACGGATGTCCATAATATTAATTTAAGGTTTCGGCACTTAATCGCAACTCCCCCGTCATAGGACAAGTTTGTTCAAGCGAAGTTTTTCATATAACATCTGCCATGTATATAATTCTATTGATGGACATACAGTATGCGGCAAAATAAACAGTACTGAAATTATGAAACGTTTATTATTTATTATTTATGTACTTACTTTACATTATATAGTGTTGCAAACATTATTCACGACGACGTCCCCGATAAAACACATATTCAAGATGCCCTCCGTTCAGTTTGAAGCAGTATCCGTAGCGTTCGGGAAGGTTCACAAACAAGTCTGTGATAAACACAGGTTGTTGCATGGCAAGAAAAAAACGTTGAATTTTAACCCGCAATTCTGGAATGTCAGACGGTGGATCGGTACGGAAAACAGCCTCCTTCAGCATTCCCCATATGTACGCATCAGGTTGTGTTAGATCTGGTGAGTGCGATGGATATGGGAAATCAGTGCCACGCGAAATAAGGCGATCCTCAAAATGATTGCACAGCATTCGTAGAAACTCCCAGCCGTGCGACAGGTTGCCCCGTCCTGCTGAAACCATTGCCGATTACGTGGAATGTCCCTGGCACGACAAAATCGCAGAAGATCATGCAGAAATGGTGTGATAACCTGTTCTCTGTAGCGCCTGTTTCATAAACTGTGTGTTTGTGAACCTTCGCGAACGCTAGGAATACTGCTTCAAACTGAACGGAGGGCATCTTGAACATGTGTTTTATCGGGGACGTCGTCGTGAATAATGTTTGCAACACTATATAATGTAAAGTAAGTACATAAATAATAAATAATAAACGTTTCATAATTTCAGTACTGTTTATTTTGCCGCATACCGTATTACCAAATTGTCAATTCCGTCATTTAAATTTCACTTTAAGAGGGATGTGCTTGGGTGGGGTGTGTAGAGTGGCGATGCGAGTTTGTTAGTACATTTGTGAATGATGCAAGCATTATGTCAGTATGTTTTTATTATTTTATTATTTTTTTTTATTCTGCTTCTGCTGTATATTGATTTGCAGTTTGTTAGAGGGAACAATGGAAGATCAGGTGTTGAACTTGAATTGCCCCCTCAGGATTTCAATATGTCTAAATTTTTTTTCTTTGTTTCTTTGTTTTTCATTTTGCTCTGTTACATATTGAAATAAAGTATATTATTATTATTATTATTTAGTTAGAGTAGGAACATTTCAATTGTTATGGAATTTTAGAATAGGTACCCTTCCTTTAGGTGGAGCACGGGGTTGGGGGATGATTTGTAATAATTTAGTTTTCATAAATAAAGTGTCTTCACTCAATTCTGATTCAGTACCATTACTTCCAGTACAGAATTAGTACGACACTGTATCTGCACCAGTTCAGCTAAAAAAAAAGACAAAGCTTATTATTATACAGTATGAATCCATCTTTTATTGCTCGAGCTGTATGCTAGATAGCTATTTTATATTCAGAGGTTGTAAACACATTTTAAATAGAAATGCCTGTACGTTTTTGCATTGCTAAGGATTCCTATCCTAAAAATAACCAGTTTTTGAGTTTTCGAGTTACAAGTGTTTGCGCAAAATAATTGAAAAATCACACATTGCAAAATCTCTTGTGTGTATTGGTTAAAGATGTTAATAAATTATTTTTATCATGATAAAGTATTAATTTTACCATTTTCTAAACGATATTACTTGATTTTGTTAAATGGAACATCCAATATTATATTCTGCATCAATCTGTATTGGATTTTCCTCTAAACTAGTGCTCGGCGCTGTAGGAGAAACGAATCTCCTACTGTCACTGTAGGGAAATCTAAAGCAAGGGCGTGAGTCAAACGGCCTTCGAAAAGCCGCTATTGAAAGTTACGAATTATGTACTATTTTTAAGAGTTATATACAAAATTATCATTGTTAAAGTATGCTAATAAGTTTATTTTTTATACAGTAGACTAGTTTATTAGTTGCTTGTTGATGGCTACTCGCATTCACTCCTTATGTTTCTTCTGCTGTTGAATCACAAGCTTAGGTTTTTCAATTTGTATAATAGGAGAGGATCCATGCATCTTCGTTTTTTTGGAATATTACCTCTAACTATTTATGGTGCAACACATTCTCTATAAGACTGAACTAAAATGGGTAGCATTTTTTTTTTCCGAAATACCACATCCTTGGAAGGTTTCTCTACAAATATATCCACTCTACCCCTGACGTATACAACAAAGTGACAGTGGGACTTATATTTGTTTGTTTAGCTTTTACTTCTGCCGTGCCACTTCTACACTGCACTAATAATTATAGCGTTCAGGGTAGGTTTTACAATCACTATCCAAAATCTGCATTGGCTCATGTAATTGACAACGCAAAGTTGCCCATAGGCCATGACAGTGAAGAATGTTGTGACTGATTGCGATAACCGCGCGAAAAATTAGTATTATTTAAAATATTTTTTTCCTTCTAGCGACCACTAGGTTTTGTTATGTAAGTCATGACAATATACAACCCTGATAGTTATTGTATAGATTGAGAATTAAAAGTGTCATCTTTCGCAATCCCCATCGATTTTTTTCACAAACACTCTCAAAGCCACCTCTTGAGAATTGGTCTTACATTAAGATCGTTGAGTGAAGGAATTGTAAAGACACGCAATTTTACATCCACTTGTGAAAGCGAAATGAGGTCAGACCGCTAGATGGCGCTATATTCTACGTGATTCTCATTTCACTTGAACTTGAGGAGCGATAACATCGGTTATACATATTCATACATATAGCAATACCAGAAAGATGATGCGTGGCTTGTTCAAAAAAAAAAAACCGCTAGAACCTCAGCTTTTTTAAGTTTTTCCGTGAAAAATAATGACGAAAGAAGATCAGCGTGCAGGTTTTTTTTCGATTCATTGATTCAGAAACCATGTGTTCGAAACTGTGCCCCTTCACTTCGATACATTTATTTATTTGCAATTGGAATGCTATTCAACGATACAAAACCGTATTTTATTGAGTACTTGACAAGCTGTGAATACTTACACATTGTCCGATCCCCATTTAGATTATTAATTATTAATCCAATACAAATTAGTTCGTGTTGAATATTTGAACAGTAATGGAGGCTATAACATTACAAGAAAGAATTCGTTGTTGAATGGCTTTTTGAAATGTTATTTAATGTTAAAATAAAAAAACATAAAATCATATTTGCTTGCTTCTCTTTTTTGTGTATTTTTTTCTAAACGTTCACAATCATGTTTTTTTGCGATTACAGCGCAAACTGTTACGAATTGAAAAAAAAGTTTCAAACAAAAACTACATACTTGATGGCGTAGAATCCGAATCTGCAATACAAAATTGGCGTTTCCATTTAAGATTTCAAAGTTGTCCCCCTCCCACTCTGGAGGGTGGGGGGAGGAGGTGGGGGATCGAGTTTGGCACCATTCAGTGAGCCCCCTACATTATAACAAAGCTTATTAAGATGTTTTTTTGATTTGATCCAGTGTTTTAGAGATATCCCGACAAGATAAAAAACTCACCCAGTATAATAATCGGGAATTATTATTTTTTTGATATGTATTTATGTTATTTGTTGCCTCTTACATATTTAGGGTTTGCGCAAATTGTAAAAATAATAAAATTCAATTTTAGTTGAATTATGAAATAAAATTACTTGGTTTCTTATTTTGTTCACACTCTTTAAAGGCCTCTCTTAATAGATGTAGGTATAAGTCAGAAACTTTCATAATCTGGAGGCAAATTCAATTTGATTAAGTATCTCTACCATTAAAAATGTAAAGATACATTATTGTGTGTTTCATTTAATTGTGTCATTTCTTTATGATATCTAATATGTCGATGTTTTTTAATATGTGCAATTAAAATTATCTTAGAGTCCCAAGATATAAAATTATTTTCTAATATACAGCCCGAATAATAAAAGTCGAACCTAGTTTTACTGCACCTTATGCATTTACATGGTGATCGATATAACTTTTAAAATATATTTCAGGACAACGAGAGCACAGACTCGGCTGCTAGCACCTATTTTAGCGCTCAAGAATCGTTAGACAGTTCCACAGGCATTACGCCGAACAAAAATCTCGTTTACCGGCCTCATACCTTACCGACACTGGCCGAAAACAGTCAAACTGATACGGATATGATTAACTCTTTAAGCAGCTCCGATATAGAAATAGCCAAAGAGGCGTTATTCGAAGCGAACGTCAGAAAAGACTGGTCCGATATGAAGATGTCGGTATTTTTGAGTTCCATCGTTTTTATATTCACCTCGGACTTGGAGAATGGAGGGAAGGAACGAGTCGAAGTACTTGCAGTAACTTGCGACAACATCGCGTTAACAGTTAATCGTGCAGACGTAAGCAAATACGGGGGGTTATTATCATCAGCCACTATATTGGATACATTTTTTATTTTTCGCAGACGATGGAAGTGAATTTCTCGATCGATGAAATACAAGTGGACAATCAATTGCACTTCCGCGGATCCTACGATTTTCCGGTGGTTTTAGTCGGAAATAAGGAAACGCGCGTTCAACAGCTGCATTCTTTAAACATTCCCATCAATCAGCTCGTTTTCGAAGCCAGGACGAATCCGTTAATCTCGATCGAATGCAGCTTCGAGATATGGAACGATACGGTGCAAGGAACCATCATTACGGACATGACCGATATTTCGGTCAACATAAAACCGTTGCGAGCGTACGTCGAAGACACGTACATCACGAAACTCTTAGAGTATTTGACGGTTCTGGCGCCGACGAAATTGATAATCATGTCTCCGCATCGCCGGGTCTTCAATTTCAGTCTCAATTCGACGCTAGTGAACGTACCAGTTGCGATTCTGTTCGAATCACCTACCTTGGCCAAGCCGCTGGTGCTGAGGTGCTTCGTAATTGAAGATTTGTCGGTTTTGTTGTCGGTCCACTCGTCGATTAAGATTTACATCGCCTTGGATGAGACCCCGTTGCAATTCGCAAGGTTCGAGAAGAAAAAATTAATGACGACAGCTTTCAGGTACGTCATATAGTGGCATGCGCTCTAAAGTGGATATTACACTATGAAAAATCTTTGCCAAAGAACTGCTTTTTAAACGATGACTATACTACGTAAAATATTTTGTAAAATATCGATATTATGTGTCGATCAAGGGGTTTATTAAAATTGTACCCCAGTACCATTAAATCAAATAGTAATCAGCTGATTTTGGGATCCATAGATTCCATTATTCATATTTACCGGAACTAAATATTTAAAAACAAGCGCAGTAGAATATATTGTAAAATTTCTAAACTACTTTACAAATTGAAAATTCCACCATACCCAGTAAACCAAATTCAAATTTCCCGCAATTATATTTAGTAACTTCAACTTAAAGGTATTCAAATAACTATTAATCTAATACAAAATCGTAGGAAATTACATGCTTGAATGTTGAAGTTACTAAAAATAATTGAGGGGAATTTGAATTTGGTTCACTGGGATAGATGCAGAAAGATCCAGAAAAAACTGCCAGAAGAAATACTAATGATAAAGAACAAGTTTGAAACTCAATTACGATACAGATATATTGATTTACATGTTTCGGCTACAGCGCCATCTTCAGAGCCATGTCAGATCAGAGGTCAAAAATAAACGTGAAGGATAAAATTAACATATTAACAATAATTACAAGTTGATTGTCTTTGTTTCTCATTATATTATTATTTAGTAATAGCAGTAATAATTTCTAATAAGTAATTCCAGAAAAAAAAACGGATAGTGGTTAAGACGATCAGGGGAAAAAATAAAAAAAAATGTAACTCCCGAGCTTTATACTCAGATTCACTTTTCTTTAACCATGTTCCGAAAGAGTTAGCATTAATACGACATGCCCTTATATATATGAGCGTGTTAATTAGATGCATCTATATCTTTATCAGAACTGTATCTGCTCTAGTCTAAGAAATTTCACCTAAATTTTTCGTAGGTTGGGGCATGCGATTACGATGCATTATTTATCGAGTGCCATATTTGGAGCGGGTTGGGTTGTGGGTTCGTTAGAACTCCTAGGAACTCCCGGTGGTTTGGCTAGGGCAATGGGTTCTGGTTTGAGAGACTTTATCAGCTTACCGTATCGTGGACTAATAGAGGGGCCGTGGGCTTTTCTAACAGGGATTGTGTATGGTTCAGCTTCATTAATTGGACACATCACAGCGGGCACACTGCAATCCGTTACCAGATTAGCATCCAGCGTTGCTAGAAATTTGGATAGGTTAACGTTGGACGAGGAACATTTGAGGCGTACTGAAGAACAGCGGAGGCAAAGGCCGCAAGGATTAACACAAGGGCTTATACAGGTAATACATATCCGAGTATCCAAGCTTATAGGTTCCGGTTCATAACTTTTTATTTAATGTACAGTAATTTAACTTCTATTTTCACATTTTACCGTTGTTGCTTTCACCAGAAATAAAAGTAGATCTAAATGGAATGCCCTGTATATTTTTGTATGTACGAATTCTGCCTAAGTTTGCGTTTCCAGGCGTGGCAAAACGTTTAATTCTGTCTTTCCATCTCGTGTGTGGCGATTTTGTTAAAACACTTCTTAAATGTTAACATAACACTATGAAACTACAAATATTACGCTCAAAATTAATTTTGTAAATAGAACGTCATGGGTCCTTGGGGCAATTTATAAGACGAATTCTTCCCGAACCCAACAATTCCAAAAAGCAGTTGATTAATAATTTCCCGTTAAAAGTTACTGCTCTGTAGATAAAAAAAAATGTTGGTAGGTACACATCCAGCTGTTATTTAAGGCAATTAACGGTTTTTTATGACATGTTACTTCTTTTATTTTTTGATTTACCTAACTTTTTTTTTATCAACAAAGCAGTAACTTTTAACAGGAATACTAATTATTTGGTATTATTGGAATCAGAATTTATCTTTCTTTATATGAGCCAATGATGTTATTCAAGAAAATTAAATTTTTATGAAAAGATTGTCAAAGCGTTCTTTTGTCGCGATCTAGTAGGCATAGAAAACGAAAGAGCATAATATTTGTAGTTTTCTAATATTGTATTGGCAGTTAAGAAGATTTTTAGAAAAATCGCATCATTATAAATTGAAGGTTAAAATTTTAGTAACCATGAAAACGGGAAACTAAGAAATCGTATGCTTTCCGACTTATTGTTAGTCTAACAATAAAGTGGTGTAGGATTTAAAAATATTCAGGGTATTCCGTTTAAAACGCCAGGTTTACTTTTATTTCTGATGAAATCGGAGATGATAAAAATATAGGTTAAGGAATGCAAATTTTCAGTGGATGAAATATTCCGGATTTGATTAAAAAGTAGATGTAAATAAAGAAAAGAAAATATGGACCTATGAGCATCTGGTGTATTTAAAAGGTCACTTTCCTACTCACCGATCAGATTGAAATTTTATAGCGCCCATCAGGTGTTGTTGATATGTAGATCGCCCAAAGATTTGTGAGTTCTCCGTACCAGTGTTCGTATATACCTTGATCGGCAATTCCCGGCGCCGACACGAAAAATTCCCGTTTTGACACTGCAATTCCCTTTTTTTGGCGGCAAATACAAACTTATTAACTTTTTTTAATAAATTACTTACGAAATTAATATAAATGTACCGATACAATAACAGATTCATTTTAACTAAAGCAAATGAAAAACAAAATACAAAAATAATAAAAATTTAAATTTATTTTTATTGATGCAATCATAATATTTTATCCAATAATTTCCTCTAAAACAAAACTTTTTCCCTCTAACGTTCAAAATTCCCTCTAAAAAGGGGATTTCCCTCCCATATACGAACACTGCTCCGTACTATTTATTACGCACTATTAAAAAGGTTTGAGATTAATTTAATTTATACAATATCGGATTTTATAAAACCCGTGTAATTTCTTTTCAAAAGTTAAAAATAGAGATGCCATCAAACATCGTCTTCGCTGGTACGTAACTGTGCTAAAACGTTACATTTGAATTTGATATAAAGATATTAACCAAATGAAAACAGCATGGCGAAGAATTTATACACTCTCGTTGTATTTGACCTAGAGAGTATTGAAGATTTTATTGTGTATAATTTGTTGGAAAACGCAGTTAAGGAAAGAAATACGTAACACTTCATATGTAAAACATTCAGATAAAACATCGTCAAATGCAATCAGCTGACACAATTAACAGTTGTGCGCATGCGTAGTTATAAGAACTAAATTCTGATTGGCTCATTATTTCTTGAAATAGCGTAATTTAATTCTGTATACGGTATAAATTTCACCAAAATGCTTCGTTATAGATCATAACAGTAATTTTTATAAGGAAAAATTGTCTACCGCAAACTCCCTACTATTTAATGACATTGTTAGAGGGCGCCATGTCCGACAGTATGAACACGTAGAAAGGAGAAGTCATATCACCATCACTCTTTTTTGTGTAAGGCAAAAAGTAACAAAAATTATACCTATTGTAACAAAGTAATTGATAAAGTGGAAAAGTAACAATTTTGTTACTTTCACAACACTGGCACACGGTAAATATTGGGCAAACGTCGGTAAGATTGGCCTTCTTGCTTATCCACGACGCACACATAATGTCTTATTTGCCATCTATTGGTGTGTTATTGAAGTAAAAATTCGGTATCAGTTGCTGCCATTAAACATAACCACCCATGTTCTAAACCATAAACAACGTAATTCTTCATAACCTAAAATACCTACATTACCAAACAGTATAAATTTTAAAATTTTCAGGGTTTGACAGGACTTGGTATAAGCTTATTGGGCGCTGTTGGCGGTATCGCACACCACCCTTTGCAGTCTGTTCTAGCCGACGGGGCGTCACCAAGAAGCCTTGTCGCCGGTGTAGGCTTAGGTTTAGTCGGGGCGATTACAAAGCCTTAAGTGGCGCTGCCGATTTAGTTGCATTAACCGGGCAAGGTATATATTAATATCATCGAACGAAACAAACATTTCTAAAATTTAATTTCACCGCAGGATTATTACAAGGAGCCGGCTGGAACGTCCTACCGGAACCGCGCATGAAACCCACCTTAAACCACATATACGCCAGCCCGAATTCCACCACGAAATACAGTTGGAAGTTCATACAGCCGATCAGCAAATCCACGACGATATTATTCGCGACCGAAGCTACGGCGATCACAAATTTCGGCAATTACGAAGCGGTGGCGTGGTTCTGACACCGCAAGCGCTACTCGTGATCAATACGGACGAGGATATGACGCAGAAAATTTTGAAATTGACAGAGTTAAGCGGCGTAGACAATGCGAACGATCCTACGCTATTAACTTTAAAGTTGACGGCGCCTAAAACGCAAACGCCGAAAGTGAGGACCGACGATGAAGGCGCGTCGAATTAGATCCAGCGTCGAGGGCTAGGATAGCCGATTATGTGAGGAACACAATCGGTTTGATGAATTTCAATGCAGATAATCAAAGTTCCGAGCATTCCGAGATCAGTATTTCCCCTGATCAGAGTGCGGACGAATCCGCCGAAGAATATCAAAAAGAACAGACTACTTTGACTTTCTATGTGAAGCCGCAGAGTAGAAACTACTTCTTGTGTCTTTTGTCGTTACTGAAACAAGATTATGAGACTTATAGCTTTCCAGTACTCTAGTAGTTTGTATATTATGATTTTTGTATATATACATAATTTATAAATAATATATTTTAAAAATATAATTTTTTTTGATATTTTTAATGAGTTTATTTATTACTTAACGTTGTTATTATCACATTTTTATTTTAAACGTTTTTAACAAAACCTGTGTAGTGGTGACATTCAAGGATTTCAAAGTGGAAAACGACAATTGACAAGTATAAAACACCCAGGTGGCAACGTGACGTAAAATGACGTTTAATAGACGTCGATATTACGTGATATTGACGTATATTAAACATTGCTACCCCTAGTAGCTAAATTTAAATTTCCCGCAATTATTTTTAGTAACTTCAACATTGAAATACGAAATTACCCTATGATTTTGTATTAGATTAGGAGTTACTTTGATGTCTTTCTGTTAAAGTTACTCAGAATAATTGTGGGAAATTTAAATTTTGCTACTGGGGACACGTCACTCCGCAACCTGCGACAATATTCGCATTGAAAAAAAAACTAAGTCTGCAACGAAATTATTTTTATAGCAAATAACACCATCTACTTGATGACTTTGACAGTTTGTTTTATACGGCCTGCTCGAATTATTCAAATTTACGTTGGATTGAATGTTACACCAGATTGCGGTAACTAGAGACATCTGCATGACACTTGAGAGCATGAGAACTACTTTCTTAACACGTCAAAATAATAGTAATGGCACAGTATAACACTAAAGGTGCATCCACACGCTCGGAGTTCGCCGAACTCCGAGCACTAGTTTGGCGATCTCCTAGTCGTGTGGACGGGCAGTTCGGGGTTCGGCGAACTAGTCGGCAAACTGTTTGGCTATTCCCGATCTGCATTGGAAAATGGGGCACGAATGTTCGGCTAGACGGAGTTCGTGCACCCGTTCACACATTCGGGAAGGTATTTAGAGTGAGAGGGAAAGCTGTTGACAGCTGTCTAGTGAGCTCGTCTCTTACTAGTCATACTATTATACCTACAGTTTTTTATAACTGTTATATATGACAGCGGGTAACAGATACAAATTTATTTACTGAAATTACTATGTCGTATGCTGAAAATGACAGATTTGCCAAGATAATAACAATTCAAAGTGTTTTTTTTTTTGACATTGATAGGAGTGCAATTTTAGTATTCATTATTACATTAAATTGATGCATTTTAAGTAAATTAAAGATCTTAAATTTTATAGAAATTAATCTTTAAAACTAATGTGTAGATAAAGTAATTAAATAATTGCAATGTTAGCCTAAATATTAAAAAGCTTACCACTCTTTTCATAATTCATCAAATTTCTTGAATTTTATTAAAGAGGGTCGAAAGTGTATTGTTATGTGACGATCTGGTTTAAATGCGTATATGATTTTTTGTCTATAAATTGGCAAACAAATTAAAAATTAGATGATATTTATTAATATATAATCATTTAAAAGAAACCACCCTCCTTCCTCAATTTGAAGCGATAAAGAATCATGCATCCCAGTGGACCGCGTTTGTACAAACATATTCGCCTCATTGTAAATATTACTCATACAGGTGTATGATGCTCGTAGATAATTGGATAAAAAAATGGCGAAGAAATTTGAGCAAAAAATATTTCTTTGATTGACCTATAATTTTTACGATGAATGTTTCAATGATAACAATCACGTTGGTCATAACAATTATAGAAGGTCAATAAAACTACTTTTTTTGTTCGAGTTTGTTCGCCATTGTATACGCAAAATGAATGTATGGGTATTCATCATCGTAAACTTGGAAAATAACAGAAATTAATAATAGCGTAAGTTGTCAATATTTTATAACCTAAAGATGAATTACTGGTATCCGTGATTCATATTTAGTTTCTGTCACGCTCAACAAAATGACAGAACTTCAAATATTTATGATTTGCCGGGTTCCCGCGAAACAAAAAAGAGTTTCAGTTATGCAGTGACAGCAATGGTTCATAACCAGTCATAATTTCTGTACCAACACCAACCTAATTCATGCTACTCTCAATGCTACCACACTAAACTCTCATAGCGAACGTTCGGCGTTTTCCCGTATCTGCTCGGAGTTCGGCGAACTCCGAGCGTGTGGACGGTCGCGTCCACACGATTCGGTAGTTGCCGACATTCGGAGTTCGGCGAACTCCGAGCGTGTGGATGCACCTTTAGGACATAATTGTCGGCACCTTTGATTTTTGTATACACGCTTTCGTGACCTCCAAATACGGAGTGAATTTAGGGGCATCTTCTAACGATAGCGAAATAATAATCGCGAATATAAGGGCTGTTCGAACATGCAGTTCGCGAACGGTTGGAACGATCATGTGAACCAATCAAAGAACAGATTGGAGGTCTCGCGAACTGGAATGCGTTATCTGATTGGTTCACATGATCGTGAACCGTTCGCGAACTGCATGTTCGTACAAACCTATAGTTTAAAACAAAAATTTCAAATAAACACGATTTTATGAAAAATGCTTAAGTATTATATTATATGTATAACATAATAGATATTAATTTATTAATGTGATGTTTGCTTTGACATCGAAATATTTAAAAGAATCACAACTAGTAGTGGAAGTTACAACCCTACTAGCAAAATTTAAATTTCCCACCATTATTTTTAGTAACTTCAACAGAAAGAGATCAAAGTAACTAGTAATCTAATACAAAATCATTGGTAATTTCGTGTTTCAATGTTGAAGTTACTAAAATAATTGCGGGAAATTTAAATTTTGCTACTGGGGAATAAGCAAATAGCAATATAAGTTTTTACATAGGCGTAGAAGTTAACTACAAAATGCATTATAAATAAAACAAGAGAAAACGTTTTATTCACTGCTTTAATAATTTAATTTGTTTTATTATAGTTTTAACATTTTTATCACATCTAACAAAATTCTCCGTTCAAATACTGTAGTAATGGCGAGCACAAATCAAATATGATTTGTCGTCGCAGCTAATGATAGTCTGGTTTATATCAAACTACATGTACAAACTAGTAACCAAATAATTGTGTAACTTAAATAATTAAGAAAAAGTAAAATACTACGTTAAAGAACCTAATATTTCGGTTTTTGCCGAAGCAAATACATTAACTGAAATTTTGTGAAGTATTTAACCAGAATTTAACTTGACTACTTGTCAATATGACATTTATTCAAATTTAAATTGACATTTTGCTGTCATAATCTTGCCAACCGAAGGGTAAGCATAAGTATTTTTCCACAAAAAAAGGCCGGAAAGTGACGCCAGCGATGAACACGTGCAACTCAAACAAACTACCAAAGTTATCAAGCTGGTCGTGACAAATACAAAGTAATGATTTTCAAGTACAAAAAAAAAAATTGTTTGCCGAGCAGTTAATGAACTTTTCTGGATAGAAAACTGATTGTCAAGCACATAACGATATACGTCAAATAGAAAACAATATTAGCCTAGAAAATAGCAGTATGCATGATAGATACTTTTGAGTAGCAAGTAAATACCAATCCATATAAAAGTAAATAAAGATTGCCAAAGGAGAAAATAATGATTTTCTCGTTCTTATATTAATTTATTTTCTAATATATAATAATAGAGCGTTTTTATCAAATTTAAATAAATTGCATACAACATAACATTAAAAATGATGCTTCTGAAAATCACTTTTTGAAATTTCCATATCACAAACTCTGCACTTATCTTTATTACTTATTTTGAGTGAACAATCTCTGCAATAAAAATGCCTACAAGGCAAAATATACAGACATTCTTTTTTATCACAAACACAACAGTTTATATTCACAACTTTATCTTCTGGAATCGAAACACTAGTAAATCTCAAAAAATCTTTATTGTTAATCACTTTATTTACAGCATCATCTAAATCAAGTTTTCCACTGTTGCACAAATCGATTTTTATTTTCTTTGCCACTTGTGTAATATCTGAATAATTTCCTACTGCAGAATTAGTTTTTATATTATTTGGCGCTAACTGACAATCACTAGATCTACCCAACGTCCGTTTAACACTGTACATCTCAGGTAAATGCGAGTTCTTCAACAAAAACATATCAATCCGAGTTTTTAAAGCGACATTTAAAATTGGTTTTCTGCAGTTGGTATATTTTAATCCAGTGAAGGGATCGCAACCATGTCTACCACAAGATGCATCGGTTGCTAAACATTTTTCTAGTGTGCTTTGATCAATTGTATGACCACTCGGTAATGTCATTGGAATTGCCATTAATTCATAAGTCAAAGAGTCTTTAAAATCATCTGGTATTTCGAATTTTTTACAGTCAAGTTTATTTAACTCGTTTACTATACCATTACAGTGAGTGGTTTGCGATTTTTTATTTAGCAATCTGCGTATAGTCTGTGCTGTTTCTTGTGAACACGATTTAGAGACATAACCCCAAATCTCAACGGCTGCTAAACAAGGTACAGTTCCATTTGTTCTTAAGATACGTATCCTGACAACGTCTGTATTGATAAAAGCCCTAAATTCATTCGATCTGAAATAACACAAGTGGTAATCCTTGGCACCCGTCGGTGGTGGTTTATTCTTTGAATAATATTTGCTGTTGCAAAGGAGGACACCATCTCCTTCGAATATCGCTTTGCCAATCGCGACAAATTCTCCGTTCAAGTTTCGCACGAAAACTTCCACGCCAGAAGAACGGTGCGCACCAATTCTTGTCGATATTAGAATGTGGGAGAGACTGATGTTGCATATTAGTTGAAAGTCCACGTCGGTTGGCGGTTTCATGGTGGTGTAAGCGATGAAGCCGCGAGATTTCACGAGAAAATCGGGACTTATCAGGTTTTCTACTTCGTATCGGTCCATCGCGGAACATTTTGTCGTAACTTTGGGTAACAATATCGGATCTAAAAAGTTGTGCATTATCGCAACTGACATTTGACATATCACGATTTCACCGTCAGTATTTTGAAAAGTTAGCGTTGTTGACAATTCTTTTTTGCGAAAACACTAATGTTAATTTGTGAAAGATTCAGATAAAATAAACTTCCTAATTTCTGATATTAATTAACAGCTGATCATGATGAATTACACCCTAACATTTAATTATAGCTCCTGATGTTTGTTTTCGTTTGAAGTTGTAATCATATGGCAATGTAGCATAATTTAACCAATCACAATAATTTTTAGAATGCGCCAGCGCAAATCAGGTTAATTTCATTGGTTGCTGTAGTTGTAATTCGTTTTTCTTGATGTTTTAATAAGTTTTTGTGTAAATAGTTTAAATTAACTTTTAGTTTTTTTCCATCTAACATATGTGTTTAGAATTTTAATATGAAGTGAGCCCTAAAGCGTGTATTTTAATTTTTTACTTCTGATTAACACATATTCCTTCCTGTGTGGCAATCATTTCATTTTGGCGGTTAAAAGTACAGTTGCCTCAAAAAAGTTTACATCGAATTCAAAACGAGAACAACAAAAACGCTCAATTCGTGGACGCGTAGGGGAGTTTTAGTGAATACCGCGTTTTAAAATATATATTATACAGCATAAAAACAGTTTATAAACAATACAAGTATATTCGTAATTATTGTGAAAAAGTGTTTATAACATATAACTCTGTTGCTAGAAACAACTAAAAATGAAGTGGGGCGTTTTAATATTTTTGAAGAGCAGGAAAGATACTTCTTACACTCAATTTGATTTGCACCCAAATCAAACATACACAATTGGAACAGGTTCTGACAGCAATATCAGACTCAAAGTACAAGACGCAGTACCTGAATTTAGCATATTGCACACTAGTTCGGAGGGTGTGGTAAGTATTTCTTACAAATAACAAATAGAAAACTAATTTATCATTAATACCTTTACTACAGACTGAATTTAAAAGCAACGGTATTAGTGACTGTCAAATTAACCACAAACCGTTTCAAGGTGCCAGGTATCTTGTGCCTGGCGATATTGTAACTTTGTTTAATAGGCAGTTTAGGTACGAGAACTCTTCATTCGGACAGGAGGTAAATTTTTATTGTTTATGTTTTAATGAGAAATTAGTGATTAGTTGTAATTTTCTATAGACCATCGAGATGTTGCTGCAAGAGAACAGGAAATTATTTTGTAAGAATAAATTAGAAGATAAGTCTAGTAATAGGAGGCATACAATGTGAGTTTTTTTTTAATGTTACTTCGAAATTGAGGTTATTTTAATTATTATTTTGGTGTAGGGTTGTAAAGAGAAATCTTTTAAGAAGTTCTGTTTCGTCGAAAGGGTCGAAGACGCCTGCGCCAAAATCCGCGTAAGTAAATTTAATTTATCACATTTTTTCTTATAAAATCTTTATATTAAAACCTTAGATTTTGGGTAAATCAATGCTATCTATTGAAGGAACTTATTTTTCTGAAATTTCCCATAAATTATTGTGCTTGAATTTATTATCTAAATTTCATATAAATTAAATTAAAAAAAAAAATACTGCAATCACTTTATAAAATACTAGCAAAGTATTCTGTTAATTAAGTAAATTCTATAAGGATTTGTATTCTTCCATTTCTATATATTACCTCAGAAATTTGCAACACTTTAAAATAATGACTGCCTCTGCTGACAAAAATATAGCTGGATTTTTATTATTGCTTATTTAAGATTTTCGCCTAGACAGGAAGCGAAGTACGATTTTATTTATATAGATAACATATAAAAAATAGGTGCCCTGTAATCAATTATTTTACTGCAGTAAACAGTGGTTAAGTTATATTTATATTTAGGAAGAATCAGTGGAAATTATGGCTTTAATGAAACTAAATTTTGTTTTTACGACGTTTCGACCCGTGATGGTCTATTTCAAGTAATATTTTTTATTTAATTATTTATTTATTCCATTACTACACTTATGTGTTTTTTTCCTTTATTATTTTTATACAAATCTAATTTCGTTAATAATATTTTAGTTTTTTTTATGAAACGTCAGAAAATTTACACATATTAGAACTAAAGTTTTGAGCAAATAACAATTTATATATTGTGTGGACAAACAACATTCAAAAAATTTCATTCATTTTTTGAATGTTGTTTTCATCTATGCTTGTCTCCACTCGCGCACTGATATTTATATTTGCCATGTGGACTCGCCAAGAAATCTACATGTTTCCTGGAGGTTCCAGTCGATTCACGCTAGAAATTTCCATCGCGAATTGACGCACCGTACACTAGCACCCTCTAGGAGCAGTCTCGCGATCTAGGGGTGACGCCATCTGCTGGTACAACGGGAAACTCTAAATTTCAAATTTACAAATAGGTGCGCTCGCGCTGCATTATTATTACCAGTACTCTTATTATTTTATTATTATGATGATTATGATTATTGTTATCATTATATTTAATTTATTTTTATTTCAGTGTACATATAAATTGTCTCAAGTTTGTGGTTCTTAAATGTTTGAATGAGTTTAACATTAATCTGTAGGATCTAGTATTGTCATGTCCTGATGAGCACCATGATTATTGGTATTATTACATATAGTATCATTATATATTGGAATGAATTTCGTTTGATTTAATTTATAGTTAATTTATTTTTAGTTGTATTCTTACCTGACTTGAGTTATCCTATACCACTATTAATGGTTTCTGGAAATAAAGCTTATTTTACTAGCTAAGAAAGATTCAGAAAATGTGGTAATAGCATTGTTTAAATATATCTAGTTAGTCAACGTAATGCATTGTACGAAAAATAAAATATTGCTCAGGGAAGTGGTGCACTCTATCGGTGAATGTAAATTGATTTGAAAACGCGATAAATATAACAGGTATCTCGGTCAGAGAGAGAGAGACAGATTTCTGTGTTCTATCTATCTGCGGAAACGACGGAATCCCGTATTGGTGTGATGTGTGATTCACTTGCATTGGCGAATTGTGTGGCCCGGGGAAAAGGAAGGGTGGATGCACGATGACGCTATGATGACGTACCTCGCGATAATTCTCATGTTTATTTACATTAGAAGGTTAGTATTCTGAGGTATTCTATTATAAATATAAAGAAATTGAAAGTATATTGCAAGGCACGTTCTTGTTGACAAAACATTAATTGAACAATTTTCTAAATTGAGGTTTTTTCTTTTAAGAATAAAATATTTAAACTTAAAACAAAAAAAATCACTGAAAAGAGAAAAGTTAAATCTAAAGGGACGAAAATGTGCCGAGGAAAAAAAACATAAAACTACTTCTCAATTTTTTTTCTTAGTTTTTAAATTAATAAGTTGTTTTTTTAACTTAATTTACTTATGTTTATGATTATATAATAATCAGAAAGTGTTTGTTTTATTAAGAAGAATAAGTATTTAGTTTGATAATATATAATCTGTAGTTCGATAGCCTTTTATATTAAAATTTTAATAAAACGCGGGTTTTTTCGTTCGAACGTTTATAGGAGAACCCTCTTCTCCTCCTCTCTCCTATTACTATCTTCGCTTCTCCCGTGTATAGCGGTACTGTCGCTAACTTCAACTGGTGTAAAGGCGGGAAATTTGAAATTTAAAATGTAGCCTACGATAAATCGTTATTTTTTTTTACATGTATGTACCATTTTTTTTGACTTTTTCTTAGTTCTAACTTAATGTATAGGTTCTCTATGTATACAGTTTTTCTTATATTCACAAAACATTTTTATTTGATTTACTTACGTTTACTATTACATAATAATAGAAATTCGTTTTTTATTATAATGAATAAATATGTAGTTTGAGAGTACAAATCGCCATTTATTTTTACATATATGCACTACTTTACTTTTTAAAAACACCATACATGATAACGCGTTCGCGCTCTTTCTCTTGAGTGGCTGAAAAGTTACGATGTAACCTTGTATAAACAGATGTTGCCCCCAAAGGTTACTCGTAACTTGTCAGCCAATCAAGAGAAGACTGCGAACGCGTCATCATGTATGCTGTTTTTAATAAGTAACGTGGTGCATATATGTAAAATAAATGGCGATTAGTACTAAAAAACGAATTCTATTATTATGTAATAGTAACATAAGTAAATCAAATAAAAATATTATATAAATACTTACAAAACAGACCTAGAACTACACACATATATAGAGCATAACATTAAATTAGAAACTAAGAAAGAGTAAAGTAAAATGGTAAAAAGATAACGATTATATATTATCAAACTAAAAATTTATTCTTCCTAATAAAAAAAAACATTCTTATTATTATATAATCATAGTTAAACTAAGAAAAACAAATATACGTAATGTTTTTTTTCTTTTTTTCTTGGCAAATTTGCGTTCTTCAGATTTAACTTCTCTCTTTTCAGTGATTGTTTTTTGTTTTAAGTTTAAATATTTATTTTTAAAAAAAAATTTAAATCAGAAAATGCTTCAACTAATGTTTTGTCAACAAGAATGTGTCTTGCAATATACCTTCAAGATCTTTTATTATAACAGAATACCCCAATACAATACTAACCTTTCAATGTAAACACACGAGAATGATCGCGTTGCGCGTCATCACTGAGTCGGATCACCTATCCACCCTCTCTTTCCCGGGCTCACCTACAACTTAGGAGGTAATCTTATGTATGCGGACTGATACGGACCTTGACCTTTGGGTAACTGTTGCAATTAATAATATTTTGCCGACACCTAAGAGGGTCATCTTGTATGTAGTAGTCTAACTACAAAGCTTACATTTAAATCGAGATGGACATCAACAGCGTGCCGCCATCTACCGCTTTTGTCCAAAATGTTCAAAAATCCGTTAACTATTTTGTCCATAAGGTTGTCTAACTAGTATGTATATAAACAATGGTAATAATATTTCCAAATGGCTAAAAGTCTTAAATATATGAAAACACAGAATAGAATAGAATTTTCTGGTAATATTACAAATATATACATATATGATATTGCGAAATGATAAACAAACATCTTGGAAAGAGCTTGATATGACTTTATGTGTAAAATTAAATTTATGTATTATATACAAAATATTTTTTTTTCTGAATAGCAAATAATATTTAAATGTAAATTTAAAGCTATTCTGTACCTATAAGAAATAATTAATGAGATTTAATTCAGTAAATTAATAAAGAAAACTACATTATTTTGAAACTATATGCAATATTTTTATCCTTGCTCTCTATATATAATGTTTTAAATCTTTTCATATTACAGATATACTTTGTTTGCAAACGATTTCGTGGAAGAAGACATAGAAAATCATCCCATCACACCTTCGAAGAACAATAAAACCACAATTTTCAACCCAGTGTAAGCCTTAAAACATTTTAAATCAAATTAAAAAATAGCATTGTTTATTTATTTCAGCCGAAAGAATATTTTCAGTACACCTCAGTGCGTAAGGAGACGCGACGATACAAACTGTTTCAAGTATATCACTATACCCGACGATAAAGTAACCCCTTTCTTATTTCAACTCATTTTGCAGCTTCCTCCAGTATCAACAGATCAATCTGAATATCGGTCGTTCATCGACACCGAACAAGGCAAGAGTCCAACAAGAGAGAAAAGATTCAGATGATGATCGACCACCTGATCTCATCGCTTTCAATTCGCCATCGTTCAAGATGGAAATCAGGAAGTCCGATGAAAATGCGACCATGTTGGATGATATTTCCGATCCTTTCTCGAATGAGCAAACTCCGGAAGGGCAAAGTTCGCTTACCGTCCTCGAGAAAATAAATCACAGTCCTGCGAAAACACCCAAATCGATTCTAAAGAACCGTAAGGAATCGACATATAATATTGAGGAGGATCATCGTGAAGCGATGCAAGAAAATCATGATAGCGATGATATATATATTCTCCAAGAAACACCTTCGAAACAAGAACCGGAAATAATGAATGCTGCTGTCAGTACTCCTGTTAACAGTAAGATGAATAAAACACCAAAATCTGCCATAAAAACTAATGAGAATAACACAGAATTGATTGAAGAAACCCCAGTTAGGATAACCCGTAGATCCGCATCGATGACTCCTAGATTGCATAGAATAATATCAAATGATAACGATGGCCGGTTAAAAACAGCGAAGAGTGTTCCGAAAATGTTGAATCGAACTACAAATTTCGTATCAACAAAATCTCCTTCATCGAAAAGCAGCGGAAGATGGAATCAATCTTACAACCATCCGTTAGTGCATAAATCTTTAATTTCGGAATACATTTCCTCTCCCAGGAGATACTCCGAACGTTTATGGAAAACCGAACGAGCCAAATCCGCTGCCACAACTAGAAGATATTCCCATACCGTGGATAATCCCACCAAGTTCAATTATGCATCCGAACGAGAAGCAAACTTAGAGAATGAGGAGAACGCACCGAATTTAGCCATATTAAAGAATGAATCATTCGTAACACGAAGAAGTGCACGCAAAACTAGTTGTGCCCCATTGAAGAATCACGATGACAATATAAACCTCGGTCCTTTAAAATACGATGTGGATTCAGATACGGATTTATCGACCGGTAGTTCTTTCGGTCATTACGAGAGCGACAAGGATGTTAGTCAGTCGACTATAGAGGATTCTGTTTTAAATAATGCGAAGAAACGCAAAACATCAGAAGGAGATCAACTTGACGATATGGGAAGCATAAGATTTCTATCGGACATATCGACCGGTAGTTCATCGAGTCATTACTGTAGTGATAAGAATGTTAGTCACTCGAATGTGGAAGATTCTACGTTAAATATTGCGAAGAAACGCAGGCTGTCGGAATTAAATGAACTTACCGATATGGATGGAGTAAAATTTATATCAGATTTATCCACTGGCAGTTCGTCCAGTCATTACTACAGCGATAAGGATATAGCGGGTCAAATATAGAAGATTCTATTCAAAATATTAAATTGACATTAACACCCAGCGTGGAAAAACGCAGAATATCAGCATCGAATGAACTCATGGATGAGGAAGGGATAAAGGATCTGCTGAACATATCTCCGACACCGAGCAGATACTCCCTAAATGAGCTTACGGATGAGAAAGGTATCCAGGAGCTTTTATCTTCTTCTCCGGTGAGGCAAGATAAATCGAAAGACTTTTCCCAGTCTCCTTTGAAAACACCGTTGAAGTTCAATAAGACACCGATGAATGACGATTTTAAGGAGATCAAAAAATTACGTGGAACACCTAAAGCGCAGAAGCTGCCGAACAATGACCTAAGCGATATTGGGGGGGTGAAAAAGTTGCTTGCGACACCCAAAGTGCCAAAATCACCGATGATCGATTTGACAGATGTTAAGAGTGTGAAGAAAATACTTGCAACACCGAAAGTACAAAATTCACCGAAAAGTGATTTGCGAGAGAATTTGCTTGCAACGCCCGAAGTACAAAGAACACCGAAGAATGATTTGACAGATGTTGAGGGTGTCAAACAAATACTTGCTACACCTAGAGTGCAAAAATCACCGAAGAATGATTTGACAGATGTTAAGGATGTCAAAAAGATACTTGCTACACCTAGAGTACAAAAATCACCGAAGAATGACTTGGCAGATGTTAAAGGTGTCAAGAAATTGCTTGCAACGCCCAAAGTGCAAAAAACACCGAAGAATGATTTGACAGATGTTAAGGGTGTCAAAAAAATACTTGCTACACCTAGAGTACAAAAACCACCGAAGAATGATTTGACAGATGTTAAGGGTGTCAGAAAAATACTTGCTACACCTAGAGTACAAAAACCACCGAAGAATGATTTGGCAGATATTAAAGGTGTCAAAAAATTGCTCGCAACACCCAAATTGCAAAAGCCACCGAAGAACGATTTGACAGACATTAAAGGCGTTAAAAAATTGCTTGGGACACCCAAACTACAAAATCCACCGGAGAACGATTTGACAGATGTTAAAGGTGTCAAAAAATTACTCGCAACCCCCAGAGCACAAAAACAACCGAAGAACGATTTAAGCGACATCAGAGGTGTAAAAAAGCTGCTAGCGACACCCAAAACTCGAAAACAACCGAAAAATGATTTAAGCGACGTCAGAGGTGTAAAGAAACTACTGAGGACACCTAGACAGCCCCAAAATCCCCCTAAAAATGACTTAAACGATGTCAGAGGTGTGAAGCAGCTTTTGTCCACACCCAAAGGACCACAAAAACTTCCGAATAATGATCTGACTGATGTGAGAGGCGTAAAGAGGTTGTTAGCGACTCCCAAATTTCAAAATCCTCCGAATAATGATTTGACCGATGTTAGAGGTATCAAGAAACTCTTAACCACCCGAAACAATCGCAGAAGCACCAGAAACGATTTAACCGATATCAAAGGTGTCAAAAAGATGTTTACCAACACCTAAATGCAGAAGGTGCCCCTAAATGATTTATCTGATTTAAGTGGAGTGGAAAATTTGATGTCCACTCCCAAATTACGTCAAAATCCCTCTCCGATGATTCGGAGTGTGATGTAAAGGAGTCGATGGCAACACCAAAACCAAAGTTTTCTGAAAGCGGTTCAAATACAACATCCGATGTTGAGAAATTGCCCGAAAGCGATTTAGCCGATGTGAATAAAGATGAAACGGAAAAGGAGGTATCCAAACCGAAAGGTGTGAAACGATTAAAAACGAAACATAATCAAAAATCTCCACGCAACGATCTGACGAATGTACGAGGAGTTAAAGATTTGTTTAGGGTTCTCGAGAATAAAAGCAACAACGAGGAGGAAGTGAACTACGATGGATTGAAAGAATTGTTTGAAGCTGGTAATTCGAGCGATGATAGCAGGGATCCTTTCGATAAGTTGATAAATAAGAAATCGTACAAGACGTATAAAGGTAAAAGTTTGTCCCCGCAAAATCCAAAGTTAAGTTCTCCTAACGATGATGTGACACCGACAGTTTTAGAATGGTTGGAAGGACAAGACATCCACCTTCAAAATAAGGATGTGTTATCGAATCAAGAAAAGCAGTCCACTGAATGTGGAAATGAAATCGATGCCGGTGGAGAGAAATCGGAAGAAACTAAGAAGAGACCTACCAGACAAACGAGGAGAAATCGAAAGGACAATGGAAATGTGCAAGAAAAAGAGATAACTTCGCCCAAAAATTTGAATACTCGAAGTAGGCGTACCAGAAAACAGGACGATGGAAACAAGACGGAAGAAGATACGAGTTCGAAGGTTAAAACACGTACGCGCAGTAAAAATCTGGCTGTAAATACCGAAGATGCCGATAATAAAGAAGAAAAAGTGATGCCAGTTAGAACCAGGAGCGCGCGGAGGAATAAGAAATCTGAAAAAGAAACACACGAAAATGATATTAAAATCGAAGAGCCGAAAGAAGAAATTCCCAAAAAGTCGACTCGAGGGAAGAGAGTCGTAAAAGATAAATCGCCAGAACAAAATATCGAAGAACAACAAACATCTACCCCGGTTAAAACTCGCGGTAGAAACGCTAAGAAAC
Organism: Protaetia brevitarsis; assembly: GCA_004143645.1. Classification (NCBI taxonomy): domain Eukaryota; kingdom Metazoa; phylum Arthropoda; class Insecta; order Coleoptera; family Scarabaeidae; genus Protaetia; species Protaetia brevitarsis. The sequence goes on from RXPK01000210.1 coordinate 129,117, forward strand.
GAACATTAAAAGACGCGGAAATTTCTGTTACCGAAGAAGCGACTCCAACTAAACCCGTCACTAGAAGGGGACGCAAGAAGAAACAGATGATAACCCAATAATTGTACTCGATAAACCCCATTTAAACGAAACAAATACCTCAGAAAAAGTCGTAACGAATCTACGGAGTACTTCGAAAAAACCTCTCTTCAACCTTGATTTATATTCCGAATTGAGTTGAATAGCAGCAAAGAAATCCAGCAAGATGCACAACAACCCGTTAGGACATTACGTAGCAACAGAATCGTATCCCTGCCTAAAATGTTGGACGGATACGAGGTGAATATAAAACGAAAGTCTGGCGAAGTAAAAGCCTCACCTGCTACTCGTCCTGCCAACAAAAGAAAAGTTCCTGCAAAAGAGGTCGATCCCGAACCAGTGCCAGAAATCAGAAGATCGAAACGAACAAGGAAATGATGATTTTAGTTTTAATATTAAGATGATGTTGCATATTTTTAAATATCTGTTTTATATGTATATAGTATCAAAGGAATATTTCTATGAATGTATATTGCTGTTTTTAATGTTTAATTTAAAAAGTTTAAAAAAAAAATAATTGATGGCTATGTATACTGATTCAAAGAATTTTATAATTCATTCTGTTGAAATGTTTAAATTTATTATCTTTTACAGGAAAAATACGGAGTAGCAAACCAGTAACATTTAAAACTTGTTAAATATTCATCGCACGAAAAAAAGCTAATGATTTATATTTTATTCTTTGGTGTAGTAACAGTTGTTTTATCAGTTTTGTTCCAACAGTGATTTGTGATGGTTGGAAACGGTGGATATGCACTTTAAAATGCTCCTTAATGTTTCAAACACTTGTTTGAACCAAACAACAAATATATACTATTTAATTGCTATAATAACTGATTTTTTTTTTGTTTAATAGCAACCCTTCTTTTTTTCTTTACGTTCTGAAAAATAACTTGAAATGTAGGTAATGAAAACGCTTAAAACTGATCAAAGAATAGTTAATTATAAGTGAGAAAGAATTGAACTGCTGCTTATTGCTGATATGATAAATACGCTAAACACTGGTTAACTACATGAGAATTAGAGTCATTTTGATATTTTAGGAAAGGTTTCTTAAATTGGAAAAAAAAAAGAAGTATCATTAGTAGAATTCCAACAAAATTTCGTGTTTTAGTATGATCTGATTAATAGCAAAATTATTTTTTTTTTAAATTCGTGCATAAATGATTTTAATAAAAATATATGTAGCTGTTAAAAAGCACGAACTCTTTGGGGATGTAAACAAAAGAAGGTAGAATATTGACAATAGAATGAAAGAATTAGTTGTCATATTAGCAATTAAATAGTGGAAGACAGTGCAACTGTCACTACATCAGAGAATTTGTTTATTATGTGAAAATATTTTAAAAGGCTTTTATTTTAGACATATCGTTTTTATTTTTAGACTTATAATAAAGTGGTTTAGAAATTTCGCAATTTTTTTTAAAGATGCAATTTAAATTTCCCGATAAAATTAATATATCAAGAGGCGTCCCGAATTTATGACATTTATAATTTTTTGTGAAAGAAAAATCTAGATTTTTTTTATTTTAATTATGAATCAGATTTTCATGAAAAAGTTAATTTTTTTATTGAAAATTATGCGACTAAATTAAAAGCTATTTAACATCCTTGCAAAAAATTATCAATAAAATAGGTAAAATGATCTATACGTTAAAGTTCGAGAAGTTGTTTTAACGTGGCATTATAATCATTGATCGGATGCCCTACACCTAAGCCGTTTAAATTAATTGAATTTGTGTAGAATTAAAAATTAATAAAGTACCTTAGAATTTTAATTTTTATTTTTATGGTTAGCTCAACAATGACTAATGACATGCTAAAATTTCTAGGAAATTGTTTCGATTTGTTATTGAAAGTGGTTGTTAATTAAAATTTATTGAAAAAAAAAAGAAATTTATATTATAACGTGACGTTACATTCACATCTTTGCCATATTAGGTAAACTTTTGAATTATAATAAAATACCCTTATTTACATAAACAAGAAAAATACTTAAACGCAATCTCTAATAGCAAATACAATATAAATATACTAGTATAATATTTGCGAATAGGCTTGTTTATATAAACAAGGCTAATAGTAAACAAATTAAAATTTCTGACTATTATTTTTAGTAACTTCCAACATACAGGTATTAAAATAACTATTAAGGAAATACAAAAGCATAGGTAATTTCATACTTCATCGTTGAAGTTACTACAAAATAATTGCGGAAAATTTAAATTTCGTTTTACGGTAACCTATATAAATAAAATATATGATGCTTATAAAATTATTAATTAAAATTTATAAAAAAAAAACTAAATCATATCCTTATTCATTCTTCTAAATAATGAATTAATAAAACCCACAATATTGAATGCTAGGTACATATCATTTATTAAGTTGGCACTAAATTATATTCAAATAAGCTAAACCGCAACAGTCAAACAACGCTGACATGGATATTTCTATAATTGTCCTACTGTTCGTATTTTACCTGTGGATGTACTATTATTTAGTGTATAACTGACGATAATGGATCTACCGTCACCTCCGCAAGGTACGACCAGTAAAATTCGAACCGGTTTAATTTCTATTTACCCCAAAAATACCCCGTTTTCGCCGATTTTGAGGTTACGTTCGTGTTTGCAGATACCGAATTGCGGAACATCATAGACAAACTGGCCCAGTTCGTGGCCCGAAATGGCCCCGAATTCGAACAGATGACGAAGAACAAGCAGAAAGGCAATGCCAAATTTCAGTTCCTATATGGTGGAGAGTATTACAATTATTATCAGTACAAAGTTACAGCCGAACAGACACAATTAAAACAAGATATGATGCAGACGAATCAAGGCTCGCAGCCGCAAAATTCATGGATACCTCCGCCCCAAAGTAGGTATCTGTAGGGAAAACAAATTTAATTTTCGTTATAACTGTATGTTTATTTACTTACTTTGTATATTTATATGGTGACACACTGACATCTATATATTTCTATATCTCAATACTGATCTTCTCAGTTTGAAGTTGTTTTATAAATAAAGAAAAATTGCTATTAATGTTGTATTGACAACTAATAATTGTCACATTAACTGACATCATATAACCAAACCAACATTTCACAGTTTTAATAGTATTGAACTTGGGTTTGACTTTTATTTTCGTTTTCTCCTATGTGAGTGTCTGCAGCCAATTTTAACAAGTCTTTTTCTTTTTAGAAAATTAATAAAATTATTACTTTCTTTTTGTACCATTTGCAAGTTCCAATAGGTTATGTTAAATATCCAATTTATGATATTTTAACTTCCTCTCGATTATTTTAATAAAGTACTTTCATTTAACGATTACATTCTAATTTGAATTCTTTTTTTTCTGTATTTGTTTATGTAAAATCATTTTATAAAAATCCCAAACAACAACATTTTTAGGGAAAATATTTCTAAATTTTGAAATATATAAAATATGTTTTTTTTTTAATCCTCATTTCGAAATATATTCATAATTTTTCATGAAGTTAGCGGCCATTCTTAGACTTCTTAGGGATTCAATTAGAAATATTTGTATATAAATTATGACTGACATGTAATTATTCAGTTTACGCCGATAATTGTGAGGTAGCAAAAATATATAGAATAAAAACAGAAACTTTCTGAGGAAAAAAACCATGTAGTTGAAACGTCGAAAAAAATATTATCTGTGGTTTGTTTTAAACAATTCCAAAGTAAAAGCCGTTATCTGAGGAATTATTTTTATGATGCGAGCTATATTCGCTAAGGAATGATAATTTTAAAATTTCGAAAACTTTACAATAAATTTGCGCTAGGAGACTCTAATTCTGTCGTGAAAATTGTTTTTAAGTTTATATGCATCTCCGCTCGAGGGCGCCATCTAACTCTTTTTTGAAACTTTTTACTCGGTTTTAAGAATTCTCTCTTATTTGTAAAACTGCCAACCATCGGTTATACTTTTCAAGATATTGATAACTCTTAAAAGTCTCAGATATTAAAACTTATGCAACTAGCAAAATGATATTAAAAATACATTACGTTAATTAAAAATCAACTTGAATTAAATGTAAATAAGCGTTTGCGACATTTATTGAAGATTCAGTCGTTCTCACGCTTACGCTGATGATGACGGTAGAATAATTGCCGAAACATCGGATCCATACGATCCTAGAGACGATGGGAATAGCCTGGTGGTTAGGCTTGCTTTAAACCTAGCGTCAGCAATTCTGTACAATAACTGAAAAATTTTGTTATATATAAGAAAGAGTAAGTATTTTTAAAATTGTTACGAAATTAATAATAAATTATGGCATTTATAACGAGTATTACAATTTTGAGAGGAAAACAATTAAAGTGTCGAAACGTTAAAAAAAATATATTTGATACCTAAAGAGTCTAAAAAAATTGCCGCTAACATCACGAAGAATTATTAATAGCATCAATAGTAGAGGCAATAGTGACTGATACTTTCTTAGTAGTGAGCAGTAAAGTAATCGTGGTTGCCTAAACGTGACTCTTAACATGACTAACAAGTCTGATATAAAACATAGATTTATGAAAAGCATTATGTGCTTGGCTTATGTTTGTTATTAGTTAAATATCTTTTCTACTTTTAATAAATGTTCAAATTTGATTAGTTGAAATATAAATTATTAAAATTAAAAATACTAAAGTTCGTGTTCTTGATGAATATAATTGAAATATCCTGCACATGTTTCGGCGCCAATGCCATCTTCAGGTCAAATAGAAGTTATAGATTAATGAAATAAGTAATATTTAAAATTAAAACAATTATTTCAAGAGAACGCTTTAACAAACTTTAGAATTGAAAATTTAAATCAGAAAAATAAATGATGGCACTGCATTTATGTATATGTTATTCTAAACGTATTGAAACTACAAATGAGCTATAATAGTATTTAAATTTTAAAGGTTTTGTTAAGTATTCTCTTTCAATGATTATTTTAATCTGGGTGTGGAAACTTAATGCACTATTTTGCTGACAAGGTTGCGCGCCACCAGCTTCAGCACACCGAACTACAACTAATGTAGCGGTACGTTCAAATGGATCGTTTTAAATACTTTTAACACATTCACTACGCAAAACGAGAGTACTCGCAAGCGACAAATGACAGACGCACACGATTCTCAAACTATGCGCAGTGAAAGGGCTAATATTCTTTATTTAATTATTTTTATTTGGATATATACCAAATACTTCATAACTATAATAGTATAGTTTGGAATAAATACGTCTATATATAGTTTTCTAAATGCATACAGCGCTATCACTTCAGCACAATGAACTAATTTACCACGTGATTTTTTTTTTATTTTATTCCTTGATTTTAATTGTAAATAATACTTGTTTCAATATTCTATAACTTCTGATTGACGTTTACACCTGATGAAAGCGGATGTACGTGAAAACGGACTAGCTTTTACTAATTGCAGTCCGTTTTCACATACAATATTAATCAGTCATATTTTAACAAATTTTAACATGTTTCTATTCTGTTTTTGTGCATTGTCTCATTTTATTTTATTTGTTTTATTGTAAATGTTTGTAATTACTTCTGCTATATATGACGTAGCTTCTAAATTCTTTTTGACATATTGTGTCCAGAGGATGGCATAAGCCGAAACCGGTCGACAATAATTTTAATAATAAAAGGATTGGAAAAAACATATTTTCTGGTTTAATACTAATTTTCATAATTAATTAGTATTAAATATTCTTAAACACAATTTTTATTGCGAGGAAGTGTGAAGTCTTTATGCGACGACCATCAATAGCCGATCTTCGACGGCCGTCTGACTCACACGCTTTGCTTTAGATTTCCCTACCGTGATAGTGAGACACCCTTTTCCCATATTTTATTACTAATCAATTTCCTATATAAATAATAACAAAATTAACTTGTATGTATGAATAACTGGTCGTTTTATTTTCTTTGTTACTATTACATTTTCCATCTTAACAGATAATAACTCCATTAATGGGGATATAGAGCAGTTAACGCAACAGATGGAAACATTGCGAGAACAAATTAAACAGAGCGAACAGAATTTACAAGCGCAACATGCCGTTTTGGTGCAGCAGCAACAAGTACAGATGGAGACGATTATATATGAGAAAGAAGGCGCGGAGCTGCGGAAAGATTCGGAGGAATGCAACGTCGCCCTGGACGAATTGGATCAGATCCTGCAGCCGATAATCGACAGTTGCACGAAGGATAGTATCCAGACGGGGAAATCTTGGATATTACAGCACGTCACCAACCAGACCCAAGCGTTCTGCATAGCGAGGTACCTCTTGCAGAAGGCCATGGAGCCCGGGGCGTTATTTCCGAAACGTTTGCACATAATATATTTAGTTAACGACGTCTTGCATCACTGCGCCAGGAAAAGCGCCACCGATTTGAAGAACGCTTTGGAATCCGTAGTGGTGGCCATGTTTTGCGCGGCGGCCGCTTGCGCGTCCGAAGAGCAACGCTTGAAATTAGATAAGCTGTTACAGCTGTGGGAATCGAAGGCGAATTATTTGGCGCAGTCGACCGTCGATGCGTTGCGGAAGCCGCAGGAATCGCTACAGCAATACGTAACGCAACAGATTAATAAATACGGCGGGGAATTCGCTAGAGTGACGCAAGCGACGTTCGACGGCTATCGAGTCCAGCATCAAGCTTTCGTTTGCCACGCGACGCAGCAGATTCAAGAGATGGAGCAGCGGAAAGGAGTTTTAGAAGAGCAGCAACGACAGCAGATACAAGAGCAGCAATTACAACAGCAATTGCAGCAGCAGCAACAACAACAGCAGCAGCAACAGCAACAACAACAGCAGCCACCGCAACAACCGCCGCAAATTACCCCGCCCCAAACGCAAATCACGCAACCCCCACCACAAATCGCCCCTCCTATCAATCCTTCCGTGCCGCCACCGCAGTTTACCCAACCTCCGCCGGGTTTTTTCCCGCCTCCAGGTATTTTCCCCGATTTTTCGAAGCCCCCACCAGGTTTTCCGATCGTACCCGAGCCCCAAGTCCCCGAAGAATTGATGCCAACCGTCCCTTACTACGAATTACCGGCCGGGTTGATGGTCCCCTTGATAAAATTAGAAGATACGGCTTTTAAGTCGCTCGATCCCTCGCTCATACGTCTACCGCCGCCAGCGCCACCTAGCGAGAGGTTACTAGCGGCGGTGGAAGCTTTTTACGCCCCGCCCAGTCACGAACGACCGCGCGATTCGGAGGGGTGGGAGAAGTTGGGTTTATACGAGTATTATAAAGCGAAAAACGCCGCCAGGAAGGAAAAAGAGGAGCAAATCGCCGCTGGACTTCGAGAGAAATCGCGCAGTCCTTCGCCCATCCACATGTTGGTCGAAAAGAGCCCTTCGCCCCCGAAGAGGAGATACACGAGTCGCTCGCCGACGCCACCGCGTAGATCCAGATCAAGAAGTCCGAAACGGAGACGTTCTAAGTCGAGTAGGAGTAAGAGAACGCGTTCTCGCAGTCCAAAGTCTCGATCCCCTTCGCCTATGGTCACCACGTCATCCGTACTCACCTCGTCGGGCGGCCAAGAGCAATTGGACTCCTCGAATAAGGGGCATCAGATGTTGAAGCGTATGGGTTGGGGTGGGAGCGGTTTGGGGGCGCACGAGCAAGGTATAGACGCTCCTATTTCCGGCGGTGACGTCAGAGACCGCCAGGATCAGTTCAAAGGTATCGGATGCAGTCTGAACGACCCTTACGAGAACTTCCGTAAAAACAAGGGCGCCGCCTTTATCACGCGCATGAAGGCCAGGGCGGAGGAGCGGGCCCAAGAGAGTATATGAATTAAAATAGACGTGAATGATTTTAGAGTAATAATAATAATAATTTAATGTGTAATTTCGAGGTCAAGCAGGAAAAGATGATCGAATCACGATTTCGATTGCTCCCTATAATTGTATAACTATTTAGGTAATAGGTGTCATTGAAAATACATAAATATAAAGAAAAGAAAGGAACTTTTAATCATTAATTATGTACGAGCATTACTTGTAAATATAGTTTGTAATTTTGCAGAATGGATAATAAAAAAAAAAAAAACAATGCTCAGGAAAATTGTAATTGTAAAAAAAAATTCAATTGAATTATATAAATATTTATGCGTTTTATTTCATTCTAATTCTTTAGATAATTAGAAAAAAAAATCGTTACAATGTTTAAATTAGAGTTTGTGTAATGGAATGAGTATTTATATTGACTAGTGCGGTACAAAATTATGTTTATAATGTACAAATTTTATTTTTATTTTTTCTTCATTTCAAAATATTTAAAATAATACCTTAAATTATGTTACAAACTTCAAAAAAAAAAATGTGTATTTCTGAGCTAATATTTTAATACAATCCTGCTTCTTTCAATTTTTAAATAAAAATATACCAAACAGTACAATTGTTTTATATTGTATGTATGAATTTATTTAGATCTCTTAGGCAATATAAAATATTACATTGGATACGTCATAACTTTAAAATAGATAAAAGAAAATTGAACAAATTAAAAGGCAAAATGGTGCATTGAAAACATAAGCATATTTGCAGGTTAACCGACTTCACTGAAACAAACAAAAAAACTCGTCAACAGAAGACACAACATTCTTCAAAAGGAGATTCTTTACACTGGATTTGAATAAGGGAGTCGCCTGACATGCTTTATATTCCTCCGACAGAGCATTGTAAGGTCTTAAATCTAAGCAGTTAGGAGAAAATGGTTAAAAGTCTGCAGAGTGATGAGATTGGCAATATACAAGTTCCCACATAGCCAAATTTAAATTGCCCGCAATTATTCTCAGTAACTTCAACTTTGAAACATAAAATTACCTACCATTTTGTACTGCATTAAAGCCTGTATGACACGATCAAAGTGTATCAAAGTTTTTAAAAAAATGTCCAAACTTTGTTACCAAAGTTACATTACAAGAGATAATTCAGGGGCTCCAACATACTAGCTTCACGGTTGTTTATTATTGATTTTGAGGTTAAGAGTTACGATTGTTTTGGAGAAGGAGTTGTAGAGTAGCGAAGTGTTTGTATCAATTATAGACACAGCTATAATTCTTCTATTTTAATTAAATTTAAACCTTTTATAAAATAATTTATGTTGTCCGCAATGCTTGCGCACGCGCACGCCATAACTTTGACCGACTTTGATAATAAAATTTGTTGCAACAATTGTTTGTATGTCAAAGTAAAATTTGATGTGACGTCATCAAAGTTGCCATTTACACGACGAATTTGAAGTTAATTTGAACCACTTTGACACAAAAAATTTAGATAGTTTGATCGTATCATACAGGCTTAATAGTACCCATTAAAATAGGGTTTACGTTGAAGTCGCTAAAATAATGGCGAGAAATTTGAATTTGGCTATTAGGGTTACGTTGGTGCCATTATTGTATAGTTTTTCATTAGAATTTCTTGTTTTATTGGTTATGGTTAATGTATGCACGTGGATTAAATAATGCATCACGAATGACAAATGATGCGACGACAGATGACAAACAGAAATGTAAATATGAACACAAAATACACAAAAGTAAATATGAACTAATTTTGGAACCAATCTAGGACCTTTCTGGATACCAAATTCAGTTTCACTTGATCATGGTTTAATATATATGATGTAAGGTATAAACTATGGGTTTGGGGCTGTTCATACGAGATTTTAGGAAATATAATGCACTTTTGTGTTGGCAGTATTTTGAAAGCAAAACGTCAATTTGAAGAAATGTCATCTTGTGGATATTCAACTTAATATTTTATTTTAAAATAAGTAATTTTATGTTTCAATATCGAAGAAAGTTAAAAATATGCACAATTTCTTAATTACCTGTACTATTTTCTAAATGAAAACATACGCAAAAATTAAAGATGTGAAAATAATTGAATAGTGCATATGCCAATAATGTTGCAATCATGCAAATTTTAAAATGAGTTTAATATAATTTAATGTTCTGATAATTTTTGAGCTGTCTGTATATATGAATTATTATGAATGCTTAGTCTTTTTACGGTTACACTATTATTAAAATTTCAAAGGACTCTAATAGAATTGAATTTTTCTTGTAATAAAGTATCATTAATTTCAATATCATTTTCAAACATTATAAACTTTGATATGACGTGAAATACACCCGTATCCATAAGTAAATGAACAAAAATAGTTAAATCAAAAATATCTGATTGTGTTGACGCATCTGTAAGCTGGATGTAATATATGGAAGAAATTTACAATCATTTTAAAAATTTGATTAATGTTGAAGACGTGAATTTAACGAGTGATTATACTGATATTTAAATCTTAATAAAAAAAAAAATGTGAAGCCTTTTCTGATCAATTAAAATTTAATAGAAATATGGACGCACGTAGCATAAATTTCATTAAAAATATGAGCATCTGAATGACAATTCCAATTATAAAATTACAGGAAACTGTAACAGTAGAATGTTATAAATTTGATGTATTGTATTATTATCATAATACTTAATCGGTTAATTTGGGGATGTGTTGGCTTAATAAATAAATGAACTATTCTACTTATTTATGTGATTTATTATATAAACAATTAACTAATTGGTCTACGGTGGTGATGGTCAACTTGAATCAGATGATGACTGTCCTGAATCTCGCTCCTGAAGCCCATGAAAATATAGGAATTAGAATAAAATAATTTAAATCATCATTACCTAAAGTTGAGAAAAAATGTAGAACACAAACTTTAATTGCATGAATGCTTCTTAATTCATTAAAAGATATGTGTGTATATATATAATAAATCTTAAAATAATACCATTTTAAAACCACAGTAATTTTTTAATGAATTATTCTTTCGTGATGGTCTGTGAGATACTCGTAAAAACCTCACCAGTTACTAGATACATTGTTTTCTTACCTATCAGAGAAACCATCTCTTAGAAACCCTTCTTTGTCCTGCGGAGACATAAATCTCAGTACAAAAAATTCCTCACAATTAATAAGCACGTGTTTCAAAGTCACACAATCAATAGAACGATTATTGATTATTGTTACATCTTTGAGATACAAGTGTAGGTGTGTTCTATGATAAAATTCAATGAACAACATTTTCAATCCACGAACAGTAGCAAACGTAATTTCACATAGTTCTTCTGCTGTATTATTAATCCTAACACCTACTTCATACGAAGCCATTTTGGTATCTGAAGGAATTTTCTTTTTTAATCGAACCATGTTTGAAAATATTAAATAAAAACGGTATAAACTTTTTTCAGAGGTTATGTTTTGTTTTTCACCATGTACAGCAGATACCCTTAGAGTATATATATACCTAGAGACTGCATGCGTATATGGAGGGGGAAGTCTATTTGGACGGCCACGTTATTATGGCTCCTGCACCTAATTTAAAATATTGCAATATAAACATAAGCAGTACGTAATGTATGGTCGCATTTTTTTAAATTGTTACTTTTTTATCTTAAAGGCTCTGCAAAAATTGTGATTAGATCAGTTTAATTTTGAGTTTCATGTATAATAACGTAATCAGCAAGTAGTTACTTATTTTCCTTGTTTATGTATCTTAAGGGTGGGCAAAAAGTGGTGGGGACAATGCATTTTTAATTTTCTCAGTTTCTTCAAAAATGAGAATATTTAATTATGTTTTAAGTTGTATGAAATAAATCTGTATTTCACACTAATCATAATAAAGAAATAGAAAAGGATCTGTAATTGAATACGGCGAAAAAGAAAAATCGGTTGAAGAGTGTCATTATATTCTTACGGTTTTGTATATATGTATGTGTAAGAAAATTGAAAAATATTCACTCATTGGGAGAAACTTAGGAAAACACATTTTGTAAAACAGTGGGCCATCCTATAAAATTTATGATTTCATGCCCATTATAGAAGTGTAGCACTTTATTCGAAGATGGCGCCACAGAATTTAAAAAAAAAAAAATTTGTTATATCTTTTAATAAAGAAAAAAGAAACTATTTGATAGTGTATACGAGACAGTTTGTTACGCTTATATATTAAATTTGAATTTTTGACATAGCTGAATAAATGAATTCAACAGGTCACACCCACAACTAAATTATTGGTTCTGTGCTCAAAAAAAAAAAAACCATGCGAATGGTTCCGTAAAGTAATATCGTTGAGTGAAAAAATTCTCAACTCAACGATAATTTTTTATATCATAAACACACTCATATCAATGTTTTTATAACTGGATAGAAAGAGCTATTATAATTCTTTACAAAAAAAAAAAAAAAACAGATTTATCAATCCAATGTAATTATATCAAAACTAATTAAAAATCTTAAAGGTTCATTTAACACAAATACCACATTTTTGTCACTGTTGCAACGGTATAAAACCTTTTACTATTTATTTGGGTTGAAATAATTGTTTGGTATCTCTGTATGATTACTGCAGAACAAACCTAATTATGAATGACACTGTATATCATACAAAGTTAAACAATATTCGTAAAACAATTTTTTTGAATATTTTAAGGTGATAAATACATAAATTGCAGTTAAAAGCAATATTTTCGCAATCTATAATTAAATTCAGTTATTTCGATGCAATTTTATTGATTTAGGAAATTTTACGTTTCCCCCAAATTTTTATTACTACGGCTAATTTCGCAATGTTGCATCTAAGGCGTTTTCTAGCGAGGATACCGCGTTACACATATTCACTTTCAGCGGTCACGTTCGGTCACTGTGACGTTACATTTCGCTCGAATGATATGTTCACTGTGGTACCGGTAACATACAATTCTTTACTAACCTCACTTTTCTGTTTGTTACTTTTGGAAACATGGAATCCGTTAATTTTTTAGTTAATGGTAATAGAATTCAATTTAAAGATTCTAAATCAGTAATAGATTTACTAAAGACTGGTAAGTACAAACACATATAAATTAAACATTCTTGTTACTATAGTCATCTTTTAGATGATGTTTTTACCATTAATTATATTTAGAATCTATCGAGAAAGGCGAGTTGGTGGAATATGGAATCAGAAACACAGAAAATGTTGATATAGTACGCGAAGACGATACAAGCACAATCAATCAATTATGGTCACATAAAGGAAAGCCAACTTCTGTTGACCATAATGCAGCCGAGTTATTGTTGGAGTTACAACAAACAGAAAGAAACAAATTCAAGACAAAAAGACCTCAAAAATACAGTTGTGGCAGCAAATAGCAGGAGAATTAAACAATCAGGGCTACAATATTGAGCCCTCAAAGGAAGGTGGTGAAAAATGTCGTCAGAAATTTCAAAATCTTTCAAGAAATTATATAAAATTTGTTAGATTTGTGAATACAACAGGCAATGAAAAGAAACAACCTCCGGAACATTATGATAAGTTGCATGAAATATTAGGCAATAAAGATAAAATTACTGTAGGAAATATAAGTGATTCATTAGATATGGATATTCTAGACAATGAAGCATCTACCTCTTCAATGCCCAATGAAAGTAGTGAGGAAAGCAGTTCTACAGAACATGTAACCAGCGAGGGTAATAGATTTAATAAAGTCAAGAAAAGTACTAGGCCTCCAAAGAGTGATGTTGTGACCGTATAAAGAGTTTCATGAAACAAACGTGAATATGCAAAAAGAACAATTTGCGATGGTAAATAACTTATTAAAAGAACAGAATAGTTTATTAGAAATCCAAAATCAGCAACGGAACCAACTAATCGAAATTTTTCAAAATGTTATGAAACCACCTACAAAAAAACGAAGAAGAACATCATCATCAGATGAAGATTAGATATATTTAACTTTTGCCTACTGTTGTAGATTAATGTGATACATGTTATACTTAGGATATTGTTTATTTGTTGTTTCTTTTTGTAAAATTCATAGTTTTGTTATATTTTGAAATAAATTAATAGTATATTTAACAAAAACACACATAGCATGGAATAAATATTTTATTTTGATTACAATTTCTTTTTCTAAAACATATCACATATAGTCATTCTCTTTTGGGCCCCATTGTCATCTACAACCTGTTCCTCATAATTTCCTCTATGTTCACGTTCAAAATTGTTAGCTGCATCGAAGTCGTCATGATTAATAAGGCAGAAATTATGTAAAATACAGCAGCATGTAATTATTTTCACAGCTTTTTCAATGCTGTATACATTTACAAAATTAAGAATTCGCCATCTCCCTTTTAGCAATCCAAACACATTTTCTATTACAACTCTGGCCCTACTAAGGCATAATTATGTTTTTTTTGTTGTTGTGTAAGACGACCATTATCTCTGTAAAGAAGCTACTCAGTTTCATTTACCTAAGAGTTAATTTACTTACCTAAATGGGCTCATCAACCATGTCTTACATGGGTATGCAGAGTCGCCAACTAAATGAAACCTTGTATAGAATAATGTGTCAGCATTGTCTCTAGTAATTTTTCCAATAGATGACTCCTGTAAAATCTACGCATAATAAGATTAAGTTTTGTGTAATCATCATAATTTCAAATTAGTGCTTACACGAGCATCATGTATTGCACCAGGATAACCGACAGAAATATGTGTAAAAATCCTTTCTGTGGTGCATGCTGCTTGGATAGTTATACTGTGGTTGAATTTCCTATCTTGATAGCTGTCATGTTGTTCATACGGTATTTTGCATGTAACATGACAGCCATCAATGGCACCAATTACATCTAAAACAGTTGTATATTGTAAACATTCTTTGACAACATTTATGTCCATACCTGGATACCCACTTGCTTCGAAAAATTGCTGAGCTATTGTAAAACACTCATTATGTGATGGCCACACTATATATTTTTTTAGTAATTTGTTCATAGCACTCACAACATTATTAATTATGGAATGGGCACTGGACAGACTAATATTGAATCGGTCTGCCACTGAAATTATGGTTTCTCCTTTGGCAAGATACCACAACGTTGCCAGCATGGCTTTTTCTGAGGGAATTGGTTCTAATCCTCCCCGATACACTTTCTCATGTAAAATGTTTTTCAGTTCAATTAATAACTTTTCTGATGTCGTCCTAGTCATGCGGAAATGTGAATAAAAATCATAACTCAAGTATTGTGGTATCCATACTTCGAAGAAATCTGGTATCCGTGTATGAAACCTTTTATATTTAATAAAATTGACATAGTCATTGGACGTCTTCGTAAAATTGCTTAATACAATTGCATTAGTTGGATTTCCAGCGAATTCCTCCAATGCACAGTAAAATAATATACTATGTTTCATTTTACTAGTTAATCTACTGGTCTACGTTTTCCCACATTCATTTTTAATTCTGAGTAATATAACTTAGTATGTATAATATTTAGCTCTCTTTATTAATTGTGGATCAGCTGTTATATATTTTGACAAGGACAGCTACATTAAAAAGAAATAACACTACATACCGGCCAATGTAACTACTTGCAAGTACGGTCACTGTAATAGTGTA